>QZGG01001706.1:0-16271 GCA_006409495.1 Sedum album
AAACAGGAAGATAGTTAAGGGTTAACTTTTCCACTTCCGTTTATTTTCTGTTGAAGCACAAAAGCTTACCAGTATATTTCAAGAGGGAATCCGATCATCAGAAAAATTTATCAGCATAATGGAGGACAACTCTAACATTGGAATCTCAGATGATGGCGCGATGAAAGCGACTCGAGGACCATGCTATATGGCGAAGATGTTAAAAAAGGTGATGAAGGAAGGAAAATTAAAAGTAGAGTTCAACGAGGATGGCAAACCGATAGATGCGAATGGGTCAAAACTGAGAAGCTATATTGGTGTTGTATCACGCAGCCGAATATCCATTGATTACAAAAATTGGAAAGCTGTCCCAAAAGAACTTAAGGACACTGTATGGAAGGATATCTGTGTATGTAACATATCTCAGTATCTCACAATTTTCAGATTGTTGTTTAATATATACCTATCATAATATTATTTTTCATTTTTTTCAGGCAGTTTTTGACGGTTGTGAGACACACAAAAGGTCTGAAATGCTTGCTGCCTCGACCATGTGGAAGAATTTTTGAGTTCAGCTTTCATCAAACTATCTGAAAAGGGGAATAAACCCATGTGAGGTCTATAAATTCATCACACCTGAAGCTTGGGCTGCATTTGCTGCACTTAGGAGCACTGAAGAGTACGCTGAAAAGAGTGAAAAAGCAATTGCCTCTGCCAAATCGAATAAATACCATCACACTATGTCTCGTGCCGGATACACAAAAGTATATGAAGAGTTGAGAGCAGAGAAGATCGCTGCTAGGGTCGCAGCAGGTACACTTCGAGAAGGGGAAGAAGAGTTTATCAAAGTAGAGAGGCATGAAGCATGGAAAAGAGGTCATAAAAAGAAGCGTACAGGATCATACGGCAACATTGAGACAGAGCAAGTTGTTGAAAAAATTGTATGACATGTTATATATTATAAATTACGCATATTTGTTATGATCAGCGAAGTCTAATTATTTGTATGGTAAATGGCAGGATGAGTTATCGCGTAGTGCAGCCAGTGGAGTATTTGTTCCCCAAGGACGTAATGACATTCTAACCGAGGCAATCGGAAAAGATGAGTATCCTGGCAGGACGCGAGGAAAGGGGATGTTTATGGGTTGGAAGAAGACTTTTTCGAATTCCTCGTCTCCTGGAGTCAGTAGATTGCCGTTGCCCTGTTCACATGTTGATAGTCCGAAATCAAACATCCCTTGTTGACCCCTCTGCTACAATTCCACAGGTTTTAACTATGTCATTTAGTATATTTTATATTATTTAGTGAACCTAAACTAATTTTTTTGGAAGCATGATTGTCACAGATAGGTATAAAGTGTGTGTTATTCATTGTGGACGAAGGCAATCGAATTCCTGTAGCACTAGGTCGCGCGTTGCCAGGACGTGTGGTAGACTTTAATACCCTAACAAATGACTCGTTGAAAATAGTTATTGACGTTACAATTGAGGGAAACTGTTTTCTACCAATACCAAGTGAGGGTTTAGAGACGGTCTCTGATGCGCACAAGAAATTTGTCGGCTGGCCATCTTCATTAGTGGATTTTAATTCTCAGGTATAATTCAATTGATTCATTTAGTTTCACCTATGCCTGCTTTAACATCATACTAATTTTTAGTTTTTGCTAGCTGTACGACGAAACTAGATTCCAGTTCGTGAAAAAGGGTGATGATGATAATGATCCTTTTCTGATGGCGTTGCCGTTGTCGTGTCGCTTTTTATATGATGAATTTCAGAAGTTAAATGATGAATCTCTCGATTTTTATATATCAAGTGAGGTATTCGGCAAAGATTGTTATGCTTCATTGTACGTAGATGCAATAAAGAACTTGCTGGAATTTAAAGAATTGACTAATGAATGTGCCGAAACATATATAAGGTATCCCTAACTTATCTTCTTATATGTTTTCATATTTTACATGTGACTAACTCAGAATTCATTATATCTAGTTTTTTGCACACGGAGCATACGAAACCTCCTAATACCTTTGGATATTTACGACCATCCCTCATGAGTCAAAATTTAGCATCCTATAGAATCGATGTGTTGCACGCAAGATTAAGGATGGCGGACAAAGACACAAATATTTGTTACTTCCTCCCTTATGCAGATCATGTAAAGTAAGTTAATTAACATTCTTATCCAAATTATTATTTTAATCATTTGAAAATTTTGACCATGTTCTTGCACGCCATATATTTTTAGCAAAACCTGGATCCTTGGAGTTCTTTGTCCAAAACAAAAAATTGTGCACTGGCTTGATCCATCAGGGAGAAGTCCATCAGGCGATGCTAAACGTCTAATTGAGCAGTAAGTATACATATATCTTATTATTATTAGTATTTAATTACTTTCATTGATAATTAATATTATATCTTGTTGATTTGTGAAGAGGTTTGAAGCGTCATTACGATGTATCTGGTTTTGGATCCGCTCAGATTTGTTGGAAAATTGTAGAGGTTTTCTTTTGATAACTTTAAAGTACTTTATTTATACAATACATAATAAAATTAAAAGTAACTAATTAAATTTCGGAATTTTCTTGTAGTGTCCAAGACAACCGGACGGAACTAAAGTTTGCGGTTATTATTGTTTGAGATACATGCGAGATATTATCTCGCATTTCGAAGTCAATAATGGGGCCCTCATCAACGATATTAGTCAAGTAAATAACGGTGATGTAATTTATTCATTTTTTGTATTTTTAAATAGAATATTTTTCACTTATGGTCTCAAATTTTACAGTGTTTTCCTAGTGGCAATCAACCATATGAATCGGATGTGCTAGAACGGATACAAGAAGAGATTGCATCACATGTGCTCAAATATATGAAAAAATGTTTTCCCTTGATGCATATCAAGTGAGAGCGATTTCGTATTTTATATGCTAGTTGTATTATAACTGATGCCCTTACATTGGCCAACTAAATAGTGTTATTTGATATTGCTCTCTTTTTTAAAAAAAATATGTTCATTTAATATAAAAAATCATAGAGAGCGATAAATAAAAGCGCTGTCTCTTTTAGACATGATAGAGGGCGTTAAAAAATATCCGCCGTCTATAATCCATTATAAATAGCGTTTTATTACAAACGCCATCTTATATGAACAAATTTTGAAAGCGTTTGATTGAGCGCTCTATAATAAATAGACCATACATAGCGGTCGAAGAAGATACGCTCTCTATAGTAAGACAGTAAAGAGCGTTTAATATAAACCGCCGTATTAAACCCTAACATTTTGACGTCGTTTAAATAAGCGCTCACTAAACCACCGATCATACATAGCGCTTAACAACAAACGCTCTCTATAGTAAGGACAGTAAAGAGCGTTTAATATAAACCGCCGTATTAAACCCTAACATTTTGACGTCGTTTAAATAAAGCGCTCACTAAACCACTGATCATACATAGCGCTCTTTAAAACGCTGTCTCTATTGTAAGGCAATAGAAAGCACTCTATAAATACGCTATCTATACTTGGTTTTAAAGAGCGTTTTCAAAACGCGCTGTCTATATTCTATTTTAAAAGCGTTTTATTAAGCGCTATGTATTATAGTAGTATAGACAGCGGTTCTATAAACCGCTTTTCTTTGTATGTAGAATACACATCGCTGCGATAGACAGCGCAACAGAAACCGCTGTATGATGCATTAAAACCCGCTATCTATTATGTCCGACTGTAGAAGTGTTGCCCTTTATATGATCATAAACCATTCCTAATAATTGCGCCATATTTTTCGAAAATATTTTAAAATTTTAAGATCATTTTTTGGAGACCATCTGAAAAGTTGTTGCAAACATAAGAATTAATTAATTATTAACGATACAACACATTCTTATTTCCCTACTAGCCTCAAACGGTTCAAAAATAATAAAATGTTTTTAACTTTTAAATGAATAGTATTGTTTTAAAAAAATCTTAGGTATGTTCATCAAAAAGTATATCCAAGGATGAGTATCATCTTAGTTAATTTATACCATAGGCATATTATCAAGGGGAGTATCCTCAGGGGCGGATCCAAGGGGGCTGGAGGGGTCCGCTGCCCCCCCTAATCCCTTGAAAAACCAGAATATATATGTAATAGTATTGCTAAAGACAGATGAATTCTGTAGTGCAGTGGTCTCCGCTAGAGTTGAGACCCTGCTGATCTCTGGTTCGATTCCTGCCTATCCGTTGTTTTTTAAACATCATTAATTTTTGGCCCCCCCAAGCCCAATGGGCTGGATCCGCCACTGATGTATCCTTTAAAAGATTTCTCTCTCTTGATGAACCTACCCTAACAAACTCATCATGATATCTATTAATGACACTAAAAGAGGAATCAAAAATTATACTCCCTCCGTTTCAATATAATTGTCCCACTTTCCTTTTTTAGATGTTTCAAATTAATTGTCCACTTACTTTATTAAGAAACTATTTGATAAGAAAATTCCCAACTTACCCTTACATATCTCATTAATTACAACTTTAATTTAAGCATTTAATCATGTCATTTATTGATATTTCCACATATCAAAGTAAAAATGGGTATATTTCAATGCATATTTTGATTATTTAACAAGTTTAAGGGTGATTTTTGAACTGATTCAATGTGCATTAAATAAGGGCATAAATGGATGAAAACATTTTGTCTTAATATGTGTGAAATCTCAAGTGGGACAACTATTTTGAAACGGAGGGAGTATATGATCATGTATTTATATTAGATGGTTTAATAATAATATAACTTATAGAAAAACTAATCCCTTATTGCATAAGTTGTTGGTTTTGAGGGAGATTGAGACATATTATACAATGAAGGTTCATCATTCTTTTGATCATTAAATGAAATTCAAAAATGAGTCAAAATCGGTTTCATAATCTTCTAGTGTTATAGAGTGCACGTAAACCCCTCTCTAAAACATAATAAACAACTTATTATCAAAAAAAACATAAAAACAACTACACTGTTATTACATTGATATAATAATAAAATTTTAAAAATTAATTTTCATCAATTAGTAACAATACAATAGCAATGAAACATGACATCATATTTCAAATCTTCCACATGTTACACGTATTCCATTAATAACATAATGTACATAACTTATATAATTTTTCACATCATGCATAAAAATTCTATAGATTATCATTTCTTACGACACATCACTATGAAACATAAATGAGCTAGTTGACTAACTAATGTTAAACAGAAGGTAACCAAGTCACAAGTTAGAAACATTAGACGCCAATCTACTTTGATCATATGAAACACATTCAACACTTCTCTCTTCTATAGCTAACTTGATTAAATGTGTTCGTTTGATTTTGTGTTTGAGATGATTAAACTTCGAAAAACAATTAGATAAATATTCCATGATAGTTTAAGAGCACTACGTACTCAAACATTCAAGGTAGCAGTGCGGGAAGTTATGTCAAACCAACCACATGCCTTCTCTTATTATACAAAATTTAGATGTTTAATTAATTGTTTTTATATCGAAAAAAACTTATTTTTTTAAATTATTCAAGATTATCGTATCTTATTATACCATAATGTCAGTTTTAATTGACGTTAAATACTATAACGACGTGGAAATAATTATTTTCAAATATATTTGCTGTTTTCTATTAATTTTTTATTTCATAATTAAATTTTGGATTTTAAGGATAAGGAGTGGTTTAAAAGGGAAATCTATGTTTTCGTATCATAGGACATCATGTTAACCTTTGATTTTTATTGATTCAACGTCAAATCTAAACGCCTGTGTTTTTTTGCAAATCCAACCAACCATTTAAATGTGTAAATTTCTTATAACTTAACGAAAACAGTTATATATGAGTACATAAAATAAATAAATAATGATAGACAACGAATGTACTCATGTAGTAATAGAAATCCGTCCGCCAAAGCTTTCCGTGAGACAAAAGATAACTTTTGCCTCAAAATAGAGAAAGCTGCCGGAAACTCCAGATCTTTGGCCTCTGCACATCTCGCCGCTACCGTCCTGATCAGCTGATCCGCCCGCGCTCCAAAACCTCCTAAAGACTCCATGATGAAAGGTAGAAAAATAAGTCCATTCGCTGAACAGCTAGCCTCATATCTTGCAATCTTTCTGTCTTCTGCTCTCCTGGTTGCCTCCCCTAATCCTTGCCCAGCACCTCCCACGAAAGGAGATACAATTAATTCATCTATACAAAGATCTCTATCATCGTCCCATGCAGGTACAAAAATATCTTCTGGCTTCTCTCCCCCATCAAGAAGGCCGGTACCTCTAGTCTAGGCCCCATATTAGCCTCCCTGAAAAAAGTAAATAAAACATCCCTCACCGCATTATGGCTTCTGATCCTCCTTCCACCCACAGGGCAATGAAAATCATGATCACCGACTGTGTCGGATGTATGCAACCCAGCGCATGCCATACAAGCTTGAGAATTCGCGAATACATCGTGTTCAGTACGGTATTTGAGAGCCAAACGATACGCCGCCGGGTTCATACGAAGCCCAGAAAAAGGTGCAGGTATCGTTGTTATCCAAATACCACTACCCAGAGCCGAAATTGCATTCACTAAAATATTCATTCGAACACCATTTAAATTAAACTCAATTTTTAATCTCAACTGTCAGGATAATCAACAATTGAACTTATGTACTATTTTCTAACAAAATTTTATGTCCTCCCTTGATCTTTTTATGTAAGGTTAAATATTACGAAAAGTTGTTATTTTTCTAAAACATTAAGTTTTTCCCAAAAATTATCTTTTCATAACTTAATTTTCTGAGATCGATAACTTTAAATATCTAAAATAGCATAGGAAGTTATTATAGCTTCTTAATATATTATTTTCCTAATATTTAACAAAAATTGGACGCTAATTTATTAATAAAGATTTGAAGAGATTTTTTTTTTGTTGGCAAGTTTAAATTTATGAGATAGAGGAGAAAATTTTGATTGACTAATTATAAATAAATTATCCTTTCTTAAAATGATGGAGTAAGATATCAATAACATAATCTATTTTAAGTAGACTAGCGGAGAAAGTTAGATTTCAATGAGTAAATTCAAATCTGAACACGACAATGGATCAAATAAAATGAGGTAGATTGGTTAAAAAAATAAAACCAAATCCTAACCGTCCACTGTAATTTAATTAAAGGCCAAATTAATTACCTAAAATAATCAGATTAAATAATAGAAGTAGTACATTAGTAATTGTCTAAATTGAATTATATTTAAAATATATTTGCATTTACCACCTTATATTTAAATTTTTAACTACTTAGAAGCAAACACAATGAGTTATGAGATTGGAAGTAAATACAGTTGACATACATTCTGATGTAACATTCAATTTATTTTTTTCTGATGTCGGTTGTTTCGGTATTGGTAAGCCATAATATTTTATTTTATTCAAACTGGTTGAAGAGTTTTTGCATAATATTTTTATTTTATTTCAATGAACATAATTTTTCCAACCTGTTTTTAAGAAGATTTCATTTGATGTTGTTTCCTAAGTCCAGTTTGATCTTTGCTTCCTAAGTCCAGTTTGATGTTTGCTTCCTAAGTTCAGTTTGATTTATGGAAAAGGTGGGTGGAGAATTGTTTTGATTGTTACAAATTTCTTCTTTATTCTGTTTTTTTACAAGCTAATATTATGTTAATCTTTACTTACAAGTATGGAGTTAATTATTGATAATACAGTGGAAAAAAGTGCGGGTAGGAAGTGGACTGAAACAGAAGATCAGAAATTGATTGAGTCTCTTTTGGAACTCATGAACAGTGGCATATACAAATCCGACAATGGTTTCAAACCAGGATATTTGGGGTTCCTCTAAAGTTCTTTGAATATCAATATACCAAATTCAGACCTGAAGGGAAAAGCACATATCGAATCTTGACTAAAAATTATCAAGAAAGCTTTTGCATGGTTTATGACTCGATATATAGATACATTTTGGTTTTGGCTAGGATTCTGAGAATCACTTGTCACGGCGTCAAAGAATGTATGAGCTTAATATGTCAAGGTAACATTAATATTATAGAATTTTTGAATTTTTTATTCTTGCGGCTCTCAGTTTCTTTGTAGATTCTTAGCTGTTAGCTTTGTTTGTAGATTTTGATTATGAGGATTGCAAAATATTGTTGTTCAAATGATAATGTTTACTACAGGCTCATGTTGGGGCTTGAAATGGAGAAATACAACATTTCCATATTTTGATGATCTTTCAACCATCTTCGGCAAAGATAGGGCAACTGGTCATGTGGCGGAAAGTACAACAGAAGTTGAAGGAATATTAATTTAGAAGAAGCCACTTTTGTTCAAGGACATGATGACTCGAGTATGCAACTTCTGACGAATCAACTTCTAAAAGGAGTTCGAAGAAAAGAGTGGATTTAGACCAAATGGCTAAGTGATGTATAATGCTTCTAAATGATCGCTGCTGAGTTTGCAAATTCAACTTAGATGATGGGGGTTGAGTTTGCGAATTCAACCAAATTATTAATTGCCGCGGAGTTTGAAATGTTGAAGAGAAAAAAAACTTATGGAAAGAGTTATCAGAGATCTCTACTATAGATGTAATACAAAAAGTCAGAGCTGCGAAAAAAGATAGCGGATAGCGAAAATTTAATGGTTTTTATTTTTCGGAGCATATGATGAATAAAAGAAGTAATCATTGAGAGTATACTGTTGTAAGATCTCGCAACTTTAATTCGACTAACAACAGTTCCAAGCAATTCAATCTAAGAACCCTAAAATTTGGAATTTGAATGTAAAACAATACAAGAACAATTATACCGTGGTTATATGTCCAAATGGCCTTTACTCCACGTTGAGCAATCCAGATTGTGCCACGTGTTTGTATTTTTTAAAATGCACACGTGAGTTGCACATGACAAATGCACACGTGAGTTGCACATGCTCATTAATGCGCTGGCACAATCTGGTGTGTCCAAAATGCAAACAGGAAATGCAATCAACGGATGCAAAGGGGGATCCATGGATCCATGAAAAGGAGGGGGGTATCACATGATACAATCCCTGTATAAAGGTACCTAACATCATTTGTGTATTATTTTGTTCACAAACTGTTGGAGATACTGGTCCAAGCTCAGCTCCGTCAGCAAGTCCAGCGCCGCCACCACTGAAAGAGAAAGACAAGCCCGGTTAAGTGACCTAATTTGAATTAGGTCAGTTTCTGTAATAGGAAGTTAGTTCAAGGACCAATTTGTAATTATAGAGTAGTTTAGTCAGGAAATATAATTAGCAGATAACCTGTAACAGTATATAACTACTTTTACCTCCATTGTGGAGATCAATTCAATACAATCAATTTTTCTTTTTTGATCGTCTCCCTGTTTACTCGCCGGAGCTCCGGCGACATACGATCTTCCTTTTCTACATGGTATCAGTTTAGGTTGCTAGCTCAGCGCCGATCCTTCCTGATTTCCGCGAATCTCTGATTTCTGAAGCTTTCTTGAACAAGATGTTCAACATGGACACTGCAAGCTCTGTAAGTCGTCCAAACTACTCTGATTCTCCTCTAACTGATCCTTTTTACATAGCCTTGAATGAAAATAGCAATATTCCTCTTGTCACACAAATCTTGATTGATGAATCCAACTTTGTCACTTGGAGAAAATCCATGGAGATGGCTCTTGGTTGCAAGAACAAACTGGATTTCATTTCAGGACATTGTCCAAGGCCTCTTGATCCTGCAGATTTACCAAAGTGGTTAAGATGCAATAACTTTGTATTTTCTTGGATCATGAATTCAGTTTCGCCAAAAATTGGTTCTTCGCTTATTCATGCAAAAGATGCAATAGAAGCTTGGTCAGATCTAGCTACCAGATATTCAGTATCTAATAGCCCTATAATCTTTGCTTTACAAGAGGAGATTTATCAGTTGAAACAAGGTGAATTGACTGTTGCTAAGTATCATGAAAAATTAGCACAATTATGGGGTGAAGAAGAGGCTCTTAATCCTCAAGACTCATGCATTCTGGGTGCTAATTGTAAAGCAACCATCTACATGCGAAACAAAAAGACACTAGACAGAATCATGAAGTTTTTGATGGGCTTGAATGAAGCACATCTAGGTATCAGATCACGGATATTGGCTATGGAGCCTATGCCTTCACTCAATGAGGTATATTCTATGATCACTCAAGATGCAGTCCAAAGAGGATGTAATAGAAGTACTCACCTAGAAGCATCAGCTATGTACTCTGCCCAAGGCAATTCTTCCCAGCAGAATCATCAACCTACAAGGGCCAGAACAATGACAATCAAAAACAAGTGCAGAAGAAGAAATTATTTTGCAATTATTGTCAAATGGAAGGGCACACGAAGGAGAAATGCTACAAGTTACATGGTTATCCACCTGGACACAAGTTTCACAAACCAGGAGGAAATCAAAATTCAAAAGGGAACAAATGCTAACAATGTTGTTACAGAATGTTCTCAAACTGATGCAGATTCTCCAAAAGAGCTACAAACAGTTAAGATGAGCCAAGACCAGCTGAATAAACTCATGGCACTACTGAGCATGTCTACTGAGACTCAAGGACTAACAGCAGGTATCACTTGCTTGACTCATGTTGATATATGTTGTGATAAATGGATTATTGACAGTGGCGCAACTGATCATATAACTCCCTATTCACACTTATTACATGATGTCAAACAGTTGTCTATGCCATACAGGATTTCTATGCCTAATGGAAATTACATTACAGTCACTCACAGTGGGAAAGCTAGAGTCAGTGATTCCATTATTTTGACTGATGTCCTTTTGGTGCCAAATATCAAATTTAATTTGATCAGTGTGGGAAAGTTAATTGGTAATTCTCACCAGACTATTCAGTTACTAACAAGGGCTGCTATTACAGGAAACAACAAACAAGATTTCACGACGGATTGGTGATTTTGTTAAAGGGCTATACATTCTAGACTCAACAAGGAGTGGTGAATGCTATTCTACTCAAAGCAGTACAGATTTGGTCAGCTTATATAGAAGATTGGCTCATGTGCCTTTTCAGAAACTGCTAGCTATTTTCAGAAGTACATCCCAAACTTAGTTTGTAAAACTAATTCTTCTCATTGTGAAGTTTGTCCTCAAGCTAGGCAACATAGACTCCCATTTACAGAAAGTTCAACAAACAGTATCAATGCATTTGATCTACTACATGCTGACATTTGGGGTCCTTACAGTGTTCCACAATTACAGGAGCTAAGTACTTCTAACACTTGTTGATGATTTCTCTAAATTCACATGGACATTTCTTATGGAAAAAAGAAGTGACAGATCTCATCATCAAGTTCTTCAATCTTATACACACTCAGTTTGGCTCAAAGATTAAGATCCTAAGGTCAGACAATGGGAAAGAGTTTACTAGCCTGAAAACTACTTCTTTTCTACATTCAGTGGGGTGTATTCATCAAACATCATGTCCCTACAGTCCACAACAAAACGGAGTAGTGGAAAGAAAACATAAGTACTTACTTGAGACAGCAAGAGCTTTAAAGATCCAGTCTGGGATTCCTGTTATTTTTTGGGGTGATGCAATCCTCACTGCAACCTACACAATTAACAGAATACCTTCAGTAAAGCTGGGAAACAGAACTCCATATGAGGTACTCTACAACAAATTACCTACTTTTGATCATATCAAAGTTTTTGGATGTTTATGTTACATGACAGTTACATCACCTAAGGCAAAATTTGATCCAAGGGCAAAAGCTTGTGTATTCATGGGATATCCTTTCGGCCAAAAAGGATATAAGGTATTTGATATATCATCCCATAGTTTTACACTACACATGATGCTATATTTCATGAAGACATTTTTCCTTTCAAAAACAGCCATACCAGCCAATCCTACCAACTATCCCTTTATTCTCAAACCCCATTGATTCCCATATTGACACCATTGATGAAACCCTACAAATTCCCACACACTCTCACCTACAATTCCCCTCTACAGATACCCTCCTGATATTCCTATTCCTGAATCCCTCAGCCAACTAGAAAGTCAACAAGACCACACAAAGCCCCACCTAGACTAAATGACTACATATGCAACCAGATTTCCACCTCACCAACAAAATACCCAATACACACTTACCTAGATTACTCTGGTTGCTCTCCTGCTTTTCAGCACCTAGCCCTTCAAATAACCTCTGACCAAGAACCCTCTTCTTATACCCAAGCCAGTAAAAGTTCTCATTGGGTTCAAGCTATGAACAATGAGATATCAGCCCTGCAAGAGAATAATACTTGGATCATTACAGATTTGCCAAAAGGAAAAAATTGGTGTTGTTAAATGGGTGTACAAACAAAGAGGCACTCAGATGGATCAATAGAAAGGCACAAAGCTAGATTGGTTGCTAAAGGCTATACTCAGCAAGAAGGCCTAGATTATGAAGATACATTTGCTCCTGTTGTAAAAATGCCTACTGTGAGGACAGTTCTAGCCATTGCTGCTACAAAGAGTTGGCCTATATATCAACTAGATGTCAATAATGCCTTTCTACATGGCACTCTCAATGAAGAGGTTTACATGACCCTTCCCCCTGGGTTCTACAAGGCTGAAAATCTCAAGGGAAAGTATGCAGATTGTTAAAAAGCCTATATGGGTTAAAACAGGCTTCAAGGCAGTGGTTCAGCAGATTCAGTGATGCCCTAATTGCCTATGGTTTTACTGCAAGTCTAAATGACTATTCCCTCTTCACATATACAAAGTCTGATGACTTTATAATTCTCCTGGTATACGTTGATGACGTGCTTATAACTGGGACATCTACTAAGCTCATTAACAGCATCAAAGAGTTTATTGATTCTCAGTTCAAGATAAAAGACCTGGGTCAGATACATTACTTCCTAGGTATTGAAGTAGCTCGTTCAGATAAAGGTATTTTTCTAAATCAAAGGAAGTATGCAATGGATCTGATCAGTGAGGCAGGTTTATTAGGCTGCAAGCCATCAAGTGTTCCAATGGACACAAAACAAAAGTTGGCTCTTCTACTGCTCCTAAGTTGGAAGATCCTACTTCCTATCGTCGCCTAGTTGGGAAACTAATCTACCTAACAGTGACTCGCCCTGATTTGTCTTTCCCAGTACATACACTAAGTCAATTCATGGCAAATCCTACTGAAGATCATATGGCAGCAGCACAGAAAGTTTTGAGATACCTCAAGAATGCCCCTGCACAGGGTCTTCTATATCCTTCAGATCAATCTTTGACTCTTACTGCCTTTTGTGATTCAGACTGGGCTTCTTGTCCACTAACCAGGAGATCAGTCACAGGTTATGCAGTCCTGCTGGGTAACTCTTTAATTTCCTGGAAAACAAAGAAACAGCAGGTTATATCGAGATCGTGCAGAAGCTGAGTACAGATCTATGCTCAGACGTGTTGTGATTAGTATGGCTTACCAGAGTCTTAACTGAACTGCAATTACCCTGCTCAGATCCAATTCCCCTATTTTGTGACAACAGGTCAGCTATCCACATAGCTAAGAACCCTGTATTCCAGGAACGGACGAAACATGTGGAGCTCAGATCAATTTTTCATTTCTGATCGTCTCCCTGTTTACTCGCCGGAGCTCCGGCGACATACGATCTTCCTTTTCTACATAAACACGTGCTGAAGTGAAAGTTGTATGTGGATTGTCAAGTCATATGGCGTGTGTTCCAACTGAAGATTCCTTCTGATCAACTGTATTTGTGTGCATAATGTGTAGAATATGGACAGTAACGATAAAGGAGAGTTGTACCTCGTGTTAATATAATTGGGGCAAAGCAGCCCCGGGTTATGAATTGCAAAAAAATATAATTAAATTATGCCATGCTGTAGCAGAAAAAATCAATAATGATCCCGATGTTGGGGATTTGCTAAAACTGGTAAGCTGAAGCTGAGATAAGTGAGTATATGGTTGTTTTACTATTATCCTTCTTTAATTTCCAGTATTGCTCCTTTTCTAACTTGCAAAAGCTCAAATTTTCTAGCCGCTTCAGGTTTTATTCCAGATTACAATGTCTCTATGGCAGAATAGTAGTAATACCGGACACTGATCTTTCACTACACCTGAGGTCTGTGTTTGGTTTCCTTTGTTAATATCCATGTTCCTTTTAAATGTTTTTTGAGATTGTTTGTAAGTGGAATTGTACCCTTTCAGCATTGCTGGTCATGAGGCATCAGGAACTGGTAATATGAAATTTTTTATGAACGGCTGTTTGCTTTTAGCATCTGCAGATGGGTCTGCGATCGAAATTGCTTGAGGAAATTGGATAAGATAACATGGTAACTGATTTTATTACTGCACTTCTGCATATTTGCTTCATTCAGCTTGATATGATATCATTTTGCAAACAGTGCTTTTGTTACGTACCTAAATTAGGGACTTAAATGTAATTTGCGATTGTATTAGAGAGTGTATAAATAGTGATGTGTGGCCTGAGAAAGGGGATAGGCAATGAATTAATGAACAATCCTTATGTATCTTCCTCTCTTCTGTAAACCCTAAATCTTCCTCTCTAAACCCTAATTTCATCCCTGCCTACCTCCTTCATCTCATCTCATCTTCCTTTCACTCTTTTCACTGATAAAATCGTATCAAATGGTGCTTTTTCATCGAGAGATGAATAGTCAAGAGTTGGACGACGAACTCAGTCCTGCAGAAATAGAAGCATTGATGGATATTACAAAAGACTCATCGAGATTAATAAACGTTTTGAAAGGATGGAAGCACTATCTCGCCATCAGAGTGCGACCGTTAACACGCAGATAGAAAAGTTAGAAAAGATGATTATCAACTTCGGAAAAAGTATGGGGTACATGGAAAACAGTACAAAAGAAGTAGATGTTACTATCGAGCCGATAACATACATCTACCCTGATTCTGCTGTTGTGGATCTGACAACTCCATCGCCTGAGATATTGAGCTCACATAAACAATCGGAGTGTGTTATGTCTTTAGATATGGTTGAATCAATCAACCGTTCATCAAAACCCTCAAAGGGAGATGAAGAAGGAGATTTAGAAACAGAACTGATTAGGGACGTGTCTGAGAAGGAAACAATCCTTGAAACACCGCTGGAGTTTCTTACATCAAATGGAAGGATATCAGCTATGATTCATGAGGTAATTTTGATTAAGATCCCTATGTTGGTTGTAGATGGAGATATTGATAATGAAGGATATGCGAAATTAGGTTTTACCACAACATCGGATGTTAGGGATACAGTTTTCAGTTTATGCACACTAGGTGTTTGTGGAAATGTCAAAATGAAGGTCCCTATCGTTTGTGTTGCACCAGTACGGTATACTATAAATCAACATTATTTGGATGATTTTGAGAGATTAAAATTAGAAGAATCTTTGTTACTAAAGCCCCCTCCATTACCACCCGACATTAGTAAAAGTTTCATAGCATGGCAGAAGACACCGATTTTGAATTACAAGAAGTTGAGATACATTGAAATTGCTGATTTGGAAAATTTGTTGAGTTGTTATCAGCTGATACACTTGGTTGAGACTATTTTTTACATCTCATGTTTGTTTGAGTATATGGAACTGAGATTGAGTAAAGTCGGAGTGGTTCAGAGTTATAAGGTGACGTTTGAAGAGTGTTAAAAACAAAATAATGGGTATAATGCTCCTAGGGTGTTTGCGGAAAATGTGACGAAGTGTGTTGCTTTAAGAAACCTAGTATTTTCAATGACGTTGTACTGTGCCAAGAGATTACCTAATGGGTGGTGTTTGTTTGTGGAATGGAAGAAGAGAGCACAAAGCATTTTAAATGCTGGCATCATTATTGGAATCTTGCTACAATTCAAGTTCAGGGGAACCTAAGAGAGCACTGTCAAATGTTCATTATATAATATGAATTTATGGTTTAAAGGATTAATGAGGCGAAAAGGGTGCTGGTATGAGTTATATTTAATGAGAGAGGAGCTTCGAATGTTTTATTCACTGAATGATAAAATCGAGAAGGTTCGTATGCTTTCTTCATTGAAGTATGTAAGGGTGGTGAAGGTGGATCTCAAACCTACATCGCTTGTTATGGACGGAGCAGTATTCAGTTAGGTGTTTCTGGGGGTGGGAACTATTCACTATTAACCTTCAGCTGCACAATACATTTATCTCTAATGCCTTCTAGTTATGATCAAGCTCAATAGTCGAAAACCCCACTGAGTTTCTGGCTGGCTTTTCTTTGGAAAGTGATTGTGGTTTCTAATTGTCAATATTCAGTGTGTCAGGTTTC
>QZGG01001707.1:0-55945 GCA_006409495.1 Sedum album
TGGATGATAACCCTTATGCCGAAATTCCTGTTATTATGGGAAGACCATTTTTAAACACAGTCAAGGCATTGATAAATTGTGGCGATGGTTCAATCGAGTTGGACCTAGGTGAGGACAAGGTAAAATTTTATCTTTCTAAAATGATGAAAGCACCTACTTGTTCTTTGGATTGTGATTTGTTTGATGCTAATGTTCAAATAGTGATATAGTTGATATTTCCGCGCTAACACTTCTTGAAAGTGGAGGAAAGAAAGATGGAAAAATGTCGAATCTCATGGATGAAACCGAGTACTCGACCGAGTCATTTTTGGTCGAGCAGAATTTGACCGAGCGGGAACTTACATGTGAAGGTAACGAATTTGGTCAGGAATTGAAACATCTTCCACCAAATCTAAGGTACGAATTTTTAGTTTCAGAAAAATGTGAAACTCATGCATGTTTTACGTACACATAAAGATGCTATAGGACACTCTATAGATGATTTAAAAGGTATTAGTCCCGACGTATGCATGCATAGGATTAGTTTATGTGATGACGCAAAACCATTTAGGGAGTTTCTTAGGAGACTAAATCCCAAATTAGGCGAAGTTGTTCTGAAAGAAATAACAAAACTTAGAGATGCAGGAATCATATACTCGATCCCTGATTCAGAATGGGTTAGCCCAATCCACGTCGTTCCAAAGAAAGAGGATTAACCGTAGTTAAAATTGAAAATGATGAATTAATCCCCACTAGAACCGTAACCGGATATAGGATGTGTGTCGATTATAGAAAACTTAATAAAGCAACTAAAAAAGACCATTTTCCTATTCCATTTGTGGATCAAATGTTGGAGAGACTTTCCAGGCACGAGTACTTTTGTTTTGTCGACGGGTATAGTGGATTTTCCAAATACCTATCCACCCCGAGGACCAAGAGAAGACCATGTTCATATGTCCATGTGGAACGTTTGCGTACAGAAGAATGCCTTTCGAGTTATGCAACGCTTCGGGAACTTTTCAAGGGTGTATGATGTCCATTTTCTCCGAGTACCTCAAGAAGACTATGGAAGTTTTTATGGATGATTTTTTAGTTCACGGAGACTCGTTTGACGATTGTTTATCGAATCTATCCGAAGTTCTAGCCTGATTAATCGAGATGGACCTAGTTCTAAACTGGGAGAAATGTCATTTCATGTTTCAAGAAGGGATAGTGCTCGGACACCTAGTTTCGAAACGAGGTATTGAAGTCGATTAGGCTAAGATCGAGGTGATCGAGAAGCTCCCACCGCCTAAGGATGTACGAGGTATTAGAAGCTTTCTCGGACACGCCGGATTCTACAAACCTTCTCGCTAACGATGTTAAGTTTGTTTTTGATGATAAATGTCATGAAGCGTTCGAGACGTTAATGAAGTTAGTCACAACCGCCTCGATCGTTTGAGAACCAAATTGGGATTTACCGTTCGAACTAATGTGCGACGCAAGCGACGGAGCAATTGGAGCATGCCTCGGACAGAGAGTTGATAAACGTCTTCATGTCATTCAATACATGAGCAAGGCACTTGATGCAGCCCAAGAAAACTACACCACGACCGAGAAGGAGATGTTAGCGGTAGTTTACGCATTCGAAAAATTCAGACCATACCTCGTTGGATCAAAGATCATTGTTTACTCGGATCACGCAGCACTCAAATACTTGATGAACAATAAGGACGCAAAACCAAGAATAATTATATGGATCCTTGACGAGCACGTCGTTGAGTGCTGCAAATTTGTCCCAGCTCTCCTACTAGTATAGTCTTGGTAAGCTGGGGTCGAATCCACAGGGAACGGTGAGAAGTCGCCTTTTAACTACAAACTAAAGATTGGGGTTGTGAGTGAAAACAAGAAAAAGAAAGAAAACTGTTGCGCAAGTATAACTGGTGCACACACAGACAGCAAGTATAAAAGGTGTAAATAAGGATGCAAGAGATGAGCTTGGTTCAGATTATTCACTATGAATTTCTATGTTTATCCTCGTTCACTAAAGATACACGATGTAGTGTTCACGTAAGTTAAGGTCCTGTCACAACTTAATAACCTACACATACATTCCGGTCAAGGTCCGTATGATATTATTATTCAACCTAGTCTAGTCAATAACAAATCCGGTCAAGGTAGCTATTGCCCATTCTAGTGTTACTCCTATCATTCATAGTCACGTACTTCTGATAGTTTAACTATAGATAACAGATTCTCCAACTAAGTCTGCGGTGCAAGGCTTCGCTTAATTGTCTAATCTAATTATCATGCAATTGAGTTCGGAATAATAATACTAAACTTTATCATGCAAATTAAGAACAAGACCTCAAAACATATAATTCATAGATTCCAATCCAAACCAAATTCAGTGAGTTTAGCTACCTATACTGAGTGAATACATCTCATGAATAATTATGGAACAACTAAAATAACAAGATAAATCTGAGTGGTGCGTCGTCAGGCTCGCGTGACAGCTCGCGCGCACGGCTCGGCCGGAATTCTACTCTTCTCTACAAAATCCCCCTTGTGATTTCCATGAAGCTTTGTATTTATAGTCTTGCCTCCTAGGGTTTCCACGAATATTTAGGCAAGAATATCTGTTGGAAATCATCTTTATCTCTAAAAATCAGCTTAGGAAATATTTGATCTCCAAAAACTGAACTTAGAAATATTCTTTGCGCGTGATGACGTCATCGCTCCGGGTATTTCGCTGTCTGCTGACGTCACCGTTTTGCTGTCTATTGCGCGACCCTTACTCGCGCGCCATAGTGCTCGCGCGCTAGTGGTCTTTTGTCCTTTGTTGTAACCTTGTTGCCTTTTGTTCCGAATTTCAGCCTTCTTGTTGCGTTTTTGTTCTAACTCTTCTAATCAACCTGTAATACAAAACTACACCAAAAGCGTAATCTTATACTAAAATGTGTTAGAATATAAGCAGTGTAACAGACTTAAAGTAGCGTACAAAAGCACTCTATCAATTCCCCCACACTTACTGTTGTTCGTCCCTGAACAAGCCGGCTTCCTTAGCTTTTGTGTAATGCACGCGTGAATGTTTGGACTTACTGCGCCACACGTCTGCACCTCTCTCACAACCTGCGCAACTCTTTTGTTGCGCAATTTCTTCTTTTTATTGTTTCGGCCTTTTGAGCTTTAACTTTGAATTGAATACTTTCTTTTATCTGGTCCGGGTCTACTTTTCCCTAGAACGGTTACCAATCATGACCTTCGGATAATAGCTATGGAACCACGCCCCGCTCTCGCTTCTGACCAGTCTCGCGCAAGTCTGGCCCTTCCTAAGCGACTAACTTCAGCGAAGACGGTCTGTTTACCCGTCTCGTCACGCCATTAGGGTTTCTGCCTTTGGCATCTGCGTGACATAGCTTGCTCTTTTATCCTTTGACCGCGGAGTACCAACCTCCACGAATACTCATAACCATACACCCGATCCTCAAGCTTCGTTCGGTCGACTGCTTCTCTAGGACGTTTCTATCAGCTCCACATCCCTCGTTATTCCACTCAAGAGATACACAAAATTTGAAAAAATTAACAAAAAATCTGACTATGTCATATATGCACAATTACCTCTTGAGATGTTCACATTCAGTTTGTCTAGACTAAATTAAAAATGAAAAATTTATCCTAAAAACGAAAAAAAAATATAAACTACTCCTAAGATAGATGTACTACTACCCCCCCACACTTAAACAAAAACGTGTCCTCACGTTATGCACAAGTAGTAAAGAAGGCAATAGTAATGCATGCACATATAGCATTTTGCACCGATCACAATCCAGAATTTAACCACACCGCCGAAATAAGTCACACACCGGTTGCATAAAAACGCTGTACATAACATAATGACAATTAAAATACACGAGTTTTAAAGCAGCAGTTCAAATAAGTCAGCCACCGATAATGCTCAGACACCGATTACAACATATTTGAAAAGAAGCAGAAAACAAAGACGAGGAGAATGATCCGGTGAGCTCTTCAATTGGGTCGACATCCTGGATTGCATATTCTTCTTGAATTGGGTCGCCCGCGCGCCAACCCCTGGGTGGCGTTAAGTCCAAGTTAGCACCCTGGGGTGCTACATAATCCATCACACGCTGGGCGTTGAACACCCACTGCTCATCAATCTGCACTTGTGCACCCACGCTCAGATCTGCGCCTGCTCCTTTCAGGCGCCACTGGCTCTTGCGCCTCCACCTCTGGCGCAGGTCTGGCATTCTCCAACCCGGGCCTGTAGTTCCAATATGCGGTGCCATCCGCACGAATCTTTATCCCCTTATACAGACGCATCTTCTGGCGCGTCAGGTACTCAGCCCGTACAATAGTATGCTCCTCAGTCCATGGTTCCATATGCAGCGCACGTAGAAAGTGCGTGATCAAACCTCCACATAGTAGCGGGCCCTTCATGCTCACTGCTTCCCAGTAGCTGGTGAGCAGGCGCGTGTAGCGCACCTTCTTCCCATAGTAGAGACCCTTGAGGATCTCCATGTCCATTAATCCGGGCCTCTGAGATCCATTGTACCGGCCCAATATCGAATGCGAGATCAGCCTTTGAAGATAAAACATCTTCAGATCCAACAATTCAGTTCCAAGGCTTCTTCCTCCTGCATACGGCTTACTGCCATCCGTCCAATCGTCCCAAGCCTCTTGGTCAGTGTGTTCGTCTACTTTTGCGCCGGGCATGCGCGCGAGTCCCATGACTGCGCCGAACTGTGATGGCGCGGCCTCATAGTACACGCCCCTGTGGCGGTACCGAAACCGATCAGCTAGTCCCTCATATGACGCGAGGAACTCCAGTGTATCCTCCACGTCCGTGTCTGAGGACAGCTCCCTAAACGCTCCCCATCCAGTTGCGGTGAAAGCCGCATGCACTTCTTCATAGAGCCCCATCTCATGGAGGAACTCCTCATCCACAAAAACCGTATGCAAAATCTCACAACTACTGTACATCCTATACTTAAGCTCAAAATCCAATTTCTCAGACTGGTCTCTGCAGATCGACATAATAGAAAGCAAGAAAAACACTGAACAATCCTTATCTGGCGCGCATGTCCTGTCACGCGCGTGCACTATGCAGATCTAGATCTAAACTCCCATTGGTTAATTGGTACACCAAAACTGATCCAAATGTACTGAAATTCCAAGTGGTCCGGCCATTCAAGATATCTAAAGTTTTTGACGACGGACACGTGGAATTATTCAACAAGGAAGGAAACACATTTAAGATCAACGGACGTAGACTGAAGATTTATCATGATGGAGACCACTGCTATCTAGTAGAGCAATTCGATCTCTATGAGGTCGAGTAACTGAGAAGTGGTGCATATCCTCTCGAGAAGGGATCCTAGCAAAGGACTTCTCGAGTGTCTTTCTATATATGAAGACACGGCTACGTCCTTGCCAGGACGTTAATCTAGGCCTGTAAGTATTTATTTTTCCGCACTTTATTGCTTTCTAGATTAGGAAAAATGCAAGTGTGGGGTGGAATATTATTTGGGAAAATTCAGGGGACAAATTCTTTCATTCGATCGAGTAAACTACCAACTCGACCGAATCACGTCGCCCAAATTAATATAGATTAAACAATTTAAATGAATTTCTATTTCACTCGATTGAGTAAAAATCTTACTCGACCGAATCACACCACCCAAAAACAAAATACAAAAATACTAAACTTACAAAATACAAAAAAATCAAAATTCAAAAATCCAACCTTTAGACCAACTCGACCAATTAAATTTGGTCCATTGGAAATTGGTCCAATTTGATGGGACAACCCACACATCACAACCTTGTGGTCGAATTTTTCTCAAGCTTCGAACCGTTTTATAATGAGAATGAATGCGTGTCGTGGGAGTTTGAGATAAACACCCAAGTTTTCAAGGAGGAGAAGGAGTATATGGACGGAGAATGGTTCTCGCCCAGAGGTGTTATTCCATTTTGTACGAATGAGATGAGATTGCAACTATGGAGGAAGCTAACCGGTGTGCGCGAGTATGACCCTATGATAGAGCACTTTTGTATGCTGTTTTAGGTCCTTTACACTGCTTATAATTCTAACATATTCAGTATAAGATTACGCTTTTGGTGTAGTTTTTTATCTCAGTTTGATTAGAAGAGTTAGAACAAAAGTGCAACAAGAAGGCTGAATCTCGGAACAAAAAGACAAGAAAGTGACAAAGGGCCAAAGGACAACGAGCGAGCGAGCAGTGTGGCGCGCGAGTATGGGTCGCGCATAGCAGAGCAACACGATGACATCATCACGCACAAAGAATACTTCTAAGTTCGTTTTTGGAGATCAAGGTATTCCCAAAGCTGATTTTTAGAGATAAAGATGATTTCCTACAGATTTTCTTGCCTAATTATTCGTGCAGGTTCAGATTCTTCAATATGAATTTCCATGCTTATCATCGGTTACTAAAGATACATTATATAATGTTCACGTAGGTTAAGGTCCGGTCAAACCTTTATAACCTACACATACATTCCGGTCAAAGTCCGTATGATATTATTACTCATTCTAGTCTAGTCGACCACGAATCCGGTCAAGGTAGCTATCAACTATTCTAGTGTTACTCCTATCATTCACAGTCACGTACTTCTGATAGTTTAACTATAGATAATGGATTCTATAAATAAGTCTGCGGTGCAAGGCTACGCTTAATTGTCTAACCTAATTATCATGCATTTGAGCTTGGAATAATAATGCTAAACTTATCATGCAATTAAGAACAATACCTCAAAACATTTCATTCATAGATCTGAATCCAAACCGAATTCAGTAAGTTAGCTACACATATTGAATGTATACATCTCAAAAATAATTATTAAACAACTAAAGTACCAAGCAAATCTGAATGACGCAATGTTGTGCTCGTGTCGGCAGCTCGTGCGCACAACTCTCACAGCTAGGTCTGAATTTTGCTATGAGCCGCTCATCTCTATTTTTGCCTCTCTCTTCGCATGCATGTGATTTCCTTGAAGCTTTGTATTTATACTCTTGCCTCCTAGGGTTTCCACGAATAATTAGGCAAGAAAATCTGTTGGAAATCATCTTTATCTCTAAAAATCAGCTTAGAAATATCTTGATCTCCAAAAACCGAACTTAAAAATATTCTATGCGCATGATGACGTCATCACTCCGGATATTTTGCTGATTGTGTGCGTCACCGTTTTGCTCTGCTCTGCGCGACTCATACTCGATTTTCAATTCAGAAATTAAACTCTCCGCATGTAAGTTGCGTGGTTAGTCTACAAGGCTCCAGTATATCTATTATCTGCAGCATGATATATGCCTCTTGCAGTGCTACCTTTAGAGGTAATGTATGGAATGATCTGAATATAGAAATTTTACCACTGTTGATCCATGGTTTTTAATGTAATGCTATTACCCACCCTGAAGAGAAAAAAAGTAGTCGTAGATTTGGCAACAAATCATCTCAAGACTTCAATAATTTTATATTCAGTTGTGGCTTGTTTGATGTTGGTTATATTGGAAACAAAATATCCTTGGAACAATAACAGATTGGGAAATAACTGCATATGGATGAGATTGGATAGAGTGTATATAAATGGTCGTGTTGTGGAGTCCTTTCCGAAAATTCAAGTCACCCATTTGCCGCGCACTCAATCTGATCACTGCCCTTTACTCATTTTAACTTGTAGGAAGGTGAAGAGGTCTGGATGTTTTAGCTTCAACCCAGCTTGGACCAAGCATGCTGAGTTTATGGCGATTGTAGAGCAGATATGGAAGGGTAACTCCCATGTGAACCCTCTTATTAATTGTCATATGACACTAAAGCTTCCGAGAGCCAAGCTTAGAGAATGGAATTGGGCTAATTTTGGGGATTTTAACAGTAGAATTCAAGACCTAACCAGTAGACTGGATTCGAAGTAGAATTTACTGCAGACTGAGTGGTTGGAGGATACTCTTAGAGAGGCTTGCTCTATACAAGGGAAGCTGAATGAAGTCTTTGATGATAGGCAGCTTTACTTAGATACGAGAGCTCACGTTGGTTGGCTATGAGATGGGGATAGAAACTCCGGCTTATTCCATACCGCCATTAAGGTTCGGAGGAATACTAATAGGGTGAGGATTGCCCTCCCCACTGGTTCAATCACAGATGATACGGATGAAGCTGGTAGTAGGGCGGTATATTATTACCAAGATATCTTAGGAGAGTTCTCTACTGTCCCTGAGGATAATTATTTCTCTGACATCACTCCGGCCTTATTGGCCAAGCTTGTTTAAGGACGCTTATTCTTTTGTCAAAGCTTGTGATTCTTGCCAACGGTCGGGAAATTCTTCAAGAAGAGATGAAATGCCTCAAAAGGGCATCCTAGAGATTGAGATTTTCGACGTTTGGGGCATAGACTATATGGGACCTTTCCCATCTTCTAGAGGAAACAAGTACATTCTTGTTGCCGTGGATTACGTCTCCAAGTGGGTAGAAGCTTTAGCCTCCCCTAATTGTGACGCAAAGAATGTACAAAGGCTTTTTAAGAAGATCATATTTCCCAGATTTGGAGTACCAAGAACTATAATAAGTGACAATGGAGTTCACTTTAGAGAAAAGAGCCTAGAGACAATGCTAAGAAGTATGGAGTCTACCAAACTTGCAACCCCTTATCATCCACAAACAAGTGGCCAAGTGGAAGTGTCAAATAGGGAGTTGAAGTCCATTTTGGAAAAGGTAGTGGGAAGCTCTAGGAAAGATTGGTCGTCTAAACTCGATGATACATTGTGGGCGTATAGGACCGCCTTCAAGACGCCAATCGGGATGTCTCCTTATAGGCTTATATATGGAAAGCCTTGTCACTTACCCGTGGAGCTTGAGTATAAGGCGAGATGGGCCATTAAGTGCCTCAATTTTGATTTCAAGAAAGCGGGTGAAACGAGAATTCTCCAACTCCAAAAGCTTGAGGAGATAAGAAGAGATTCCTATAAGAGCTATATAAAGAGAAGTCCAAAATGTGACATGATAGCAAGATCTCTAGGAAAATTTCAAGGAAGGAGATAGAGTTCTCTTGTTCAATTCGAGGATCAAGCTATTCCCGTGAAAGTTGAAGTCAAGATGGTCGGGACCTTATGAAATTTTAAAAGTTTATGAAGATGGGCATGTAGAGCTCAAATCACCTAATAGGGACATCTTCAAGGTTAATGGTCACCGGCTTAAGCATTATTACAGAAATTTTAATGGTAATGAGCTAGCCAAGCTAAGGCTAGATGATTTGAAGTGAAGACTTATTTGCACCGCTTAGTGAGGGATCCTAGCAAAGGACTCGGTAAGTGTGTTTCTTTGGAGTAAAGGCCTCGGCTACGTCTTAGCCAAGACGTTAAACTAGGCTAGTAAGTGTCGTGCTCCCATTCTTAAATTGGTAGAATGATTGATGATTTGATTGAATGATTGTGCTTGCTCTAGGTTGCTATAGATTTTGATTGTTTATTTGATTGAATATCACTTAGCTTGCATGACTTTTTGTGTCAAATATGATTTGAGCTAAGTGTGGGGTGATCTCTTGCATAGGAAATAGAATTTTTAGATGTGCCTAGGACTTAAGTTTTCATGAAATTTCACTTTAAGGCATAAGTTCCCTATTTCCAAAACCCTCTAGGCCGAGTAAAATATCCCTTAGCCGAGCAGACCAAAAATGTCAAGCCAAGAAAGAGCAGGTAAATTTACCCTGGCCGAGCAGCATGTGTCAGTCGGCCGAGCAGATTTCATGAGCAGTAAAAATTTTCTAAGTCAAAAAATCTGCTCTCTTGGGTAAAAACAAGTCAGCCGAGCAAATGATCAGGTTTGATATAATGGTACTCAGATAGATTTCCTCTGCCCGGGTAATTTTTGGTCCGACCGACCAGAATGTATACAAAAATCCAGCTTTGGAAAGTTTGCTAAGGACTGAATCTAGTCGGCCGAGCAGAAAATTCTGCTCTGCCCGAGGACTTTGGTAAATTTGATACACTGTGCTCGGATTATTTTCCTCGGCCCTAGGACAATTCTGCTCGGTCGAGCACTATTCTGGACCAAAAATAACGTCGTTTTGCTCGGCAGAAGAGGATCAAGTAAGGAGCGTCTAATGTTGCTCGGCCGAGCAATTACCAAGCTCAAATTCTGCTCGGCTGACCAGATTACAATACCTCTTCCCGAGGACTGAGCGAGCAACACCACCCCACACTTTATCCTCTCCGATTTCGACAACCACCTCCAAACCCTACCAAACCCTAACTCACTCATTTCTCAACCAAATTTCGTGATTTTTGTTGCAAAATTTCCCAAATCTCATCCTCTACAAACCTACACCGAAGGCCCCTTCAAAAACCAACCAATTACCAACTTCTCAACACCAAACCCTAACCTAACCTACAATGCCTCCCAAGAACAACAAGGGAAAGGAGAAGGATACTTACTCTTCCAAGAGCAAGAAAACCTCTTCCACTAAACCTCCAATGTCAAGGAGTGGAGGAATTGTGATTAGGGAACCCTTCTCCAATCCACCACCACCATCACCACCACTAGCCCTACCTAATATACCCCCAATGGTCATGGATTACCCAAGTGAAGGAGCTTTCAAATTTGACAAGCTAGGAAGGGAGAGACTTAACTTGCTTAGCAAGTATAAGGTGAAGGCATCACTCTATCCTCACCTAGTGGAAATCAAGTCACTTTCAGGTATGAATGACATTGATATGGAATTATTTTGCTAGTAGTGGCTTAGACTTCTTGTTGTTGGATGATCCGGGTACTTACCCGAGACTTGTTATGGATTTTGTGCACTTTTATTTGAATGTGGGATATGGATGGAGATAGTGTGGTGAGTTGGATTTTGCTATTGGGGCATATTTCAGTTTGAGTATGATGAGTTAAGGGAAATTTTTGGTATGCAATTTGATGAGGATGAAGGTGAGGTAGATAGAAGAGGTGTCTACCCCTTGTTTCGAAGAAAACTAGATAAATTTTGGGCAGAGATTACCGGTGGAAGGACTTCTTTGGTTCTTCGGAACCTTCAAATTTGATTATTATTCCAAAGTGGAGAGTCTTGCATCGGATTATTTCTATGGCCATTTTCATAGAATGGACGGGGGTAGAATGGTGAGTAGAGCGCGATTTGCGATGATTATAATAACTGGGAAGGAGTTAGATTTGGTAGGCATCTCTCTAGATTGTTTGGCTTACCAAGAAAACAAGTAAGAGTAAGGCCTTAAGTGGAGGATCATCATCACTTTGATTGCCTTGAAGCTTGGTTTTAAATTTGACAAGAAGGCATCTTTAAAGAGGGAGCTTCTTAACATCAAAAGGATGATTAACATGCAAATGTTGGAAGAGGACAAGACTTGGGTACAAGGTCCTTACCGAGTGCATAAGGCTTCGTCTAAGAAGAGACGTGTTGAGGAAGAACCGATCGAAGAGGATAGGCAACCCGAACATCCTTCACCCATTAGGCCTACACATATGGAACAAGGAGAACCCTCCATGCCTAGGAATGCCATTTACAACCGAATGGAGGAAATGATCAAGGAGATGGAGAGAATGAGAGTGGAAAGAGAGCGTTAACGCTTATATAAATGAGCTCGTGCAATGGGGGCACGAAACCTTCTCCTTGATCACTACTCATTTAGGTTGCCAAGGGTATAGACCGCCACCGCATCCTCAAGGATATTATAGGCCCGAGGTTCCCGTATTTACCACGCCTAGTGAAGGACGGGGAATGGAGAATGATATCACCATTGATGAGGTGATGGAAGAGATGGAAAGAACCGGACCTAGTGGAGAGAATGAAGAGCAAGGAGCCAACAATGACGATGAATGAAGACACTTGCTTGTCTAGATTTTATTGCCTTGCTAGTCTACTTTGTTAAACTCTTATGTTATTGCATTCCATGCTTGAACTCTATGTTGTGAACTTTGTGTTTGAATTTATATGTTGTGTTTGCTTGCCATGATTATTGCCATGATCACTCATAGAATTGTTACACATTGTTTCATAGAATCTTATAAGCATGCATGAGTTCATTTCTATGTCCTAGGTCGAGTAGTTTTATGTGCAAAATTCTTATAAGGCCGAGTAGAACTTAGGGCGCGAAGTAGTTTAAAATTCTGCTCTCCCGAGCAAGAATTTCACCTCTGCCGAGCAACCTTTTCTGAGCTGAAAACCAATGTACAACACACTCCTCTGCCGAGCAGACTTTTAGTCAGGCCGAGCAGATGATAACACAACCTCAGAGTTTTCCTCTGGCCGAGCAACTATTGACCTAGGCCGAGCAGAAACAGATCAAACCTAGCAAAGTAGACTTCTCCTCACCTAGGCCGAGCAGAATTTCTTCCTAGGCCGAGCAGATTTGGTACTTGTTCAGAAAACTTTGCTCTGCCCGAGCACATTCCTCCTTGGCCGAGCAAACTTTCCTCTCCCCTGTTCCCATCTTGCTCGGCCGAGCAACTTAGAGAGCAAAATTCTGCTCGGCCGACCTCTCCTTGGTAACCCCACCATTCTTGCCTATACTCTCAATTTCACCTCATTCTTCCTAACACCACTTCTCTCACTAATCATCCTTACCTAAACCTTCACTCCACAACCTTACTCAACTCATCAACTCATCCAAAATCACTCCAATCCATCATCATCAATGGCTAGAAGATGGAATCCCTTTAGATCATCATCATCCTCTCGCATGCATGAGCAACCTCCCCTCCTCCTAACCAATTCGGATACCCCAAGCCTCATTCCATATCCATTTGGGGAGCCTCTTCAATTTGAAAGGAGAGAAGAGCAAGAGAGGTACATGATGTATGAAGATTTCAAGATACCGGGAACCCTTTCCCTAAGCTTGATGAGATCGACTCTCTTCCACACATGCAAAGAGGTAAGATCCATGAATTGTTAGATCATTGTGGATTAGGATTCTTGTTGAGGGAAGATCCGGGTACTTACCCTAGAATGGTCAAGGAATTTATGTGTACATTTAGTGCCGAATGGGTTGATGGAGATATAGATGAAGGCATGGTAGATGGACGGCGTAGGTATGTGATGGGATGGAACTTTAGACTAGGAGATAGATGGTGGAGACTTAGGGAGGATGAAGTAAGGGAAATCCTAGGTATGGAGGATAACCTTCCTAGTGACACAAGCAATGATGATGAGGTAGGAAGTGTTGCGGGAGTCTATCCTAGGAATGATCCCCTTAGAAGGAATCGGTTTTGGGAGGAGATCACCAAAAGGATAGAAACATTTGTATCTCCCGAACCATCCACTATGATTTGGGTGAGGAGGTATAAGGTGATACATAGACTTGTCTCTATGGCTATTTTTGTGAGGAAGGATGGAGGAAGGCATGTCTACAAGCATGACTTGGATTGCATGAGGTTGATTAAGGAGAGGAAGAAGATTGACTTGGTACAAATGCTCACAAGACAATTTGAAGAGTACCAAAAGCCAAATGCTAAGGCAAAGGCTTTAGGTGGCGGAGCTATCATCACTTGGATTGCCATACACTTAGGATTCTCCGTGGACCACTTCCCTCCCGTACGCAAAGAAGTGCTTGATGTTAGGAGGATGCGCCAAATGCATATGATTGAGTGGGGAATGATCGGTGGGTTGTAAGGCCTTTTCGTCCTCTACGTGCGGTAGAGCAAGTTACAAAAAGAAAGAGAGGAGAAGGACCTTCCAACCGAATCCGTACTCCCAATGACTCACCTCCTCATCAAGACCAAGAACCTCATGCACCTATGCTCTCCCTAGCTCCTTCCATTCCGCCGCCTCTTACATCCCTACATACCATTCCTCACCCCACCACTTTCCTCCTTATTCCCCTCCATCTACTCCCATACACTCTACACCCTATCACCCTCCTCCACCACAACAAAGCCACTACACACCACATACCGTTGATGAGGTCTATGAGAGAGTAGTTGCCTATGGCTCCTACGCTCAAGACATAGCTAATTGGCAAGGAGATATGATGTCACATCTCTTTGACCAACTAGACCTCACGGGGTATAGGGCACCTCCACAACCCGATGGCCATTACTATACTTCCCACATTCCACAAGAGGATGAGGGAGATGATAATGAAGAAGAGGATGATGATGAGATGAAGAAGAGATGATGAATGACAAGATGATGATGATGATGACTATGATGAGGATGATGAGTAGGAAGCACACTATGCTTATTTGCTTGCTTGTTTCACTCTTGCTAGTTGATAGAGCACTTTTGCATGTTGTTTTAAGTCCGTTACACTACTTAGATTCTAACATATTTTAGTATAAGATTATGCTTTTGGTGTAGTTTTGTATCTCAGGTTTAAAAGAAGAGTTAGAACAAAAGTGCAGCAAGAAGGCTGAATCTCGGAACAAAAGACAACAAAGATGACAAGAGCCAAAGACCAACTAGCGCGCGAGAAGTGTGGCGCGCCAGTCTTAGTCACGCAGAGCAGAGCAAAACGATGACGTCAGCAATCAACAAAATATCCTGAGCGATGACGTCATCACACGCAAAGAATATTTCTAAGTCTGGAATTTAGAGATAAGGATATTTCCAAAGCTGAGTTTTAGAGATAAAGATATATTCTCTTGCCTAAATATTCGTGGAAACCCTAGGAGGCAAGAGTATAAATATGCAGCTACCAGAAAACTCCAGACATGTACATAGAGGCGCATATAGAGACAATTTAGAGGTGAATTGGAGAAGGATCGCAGAACTGCCGGCGCAAGACTGTTATGCGCACTGACGACGCGCGCACCGGGCTATAGTGTTTTTACTTGTTGTGTACATATAGATATTGAGATGAATATATTCAGCATGTCTAGCTAACTTGTTGAATTCAGTTTAGACTGTGACCTATGAAGTATATGTTTTGAGGTTTTATTCTTAATGCATGACCTGTTTAGAATTATTACTCCGAGCAAACTTGCATGATAACTAGTTTAGATAGTTAGGCGAAGCCTTTACCCGCAGACCTAATTATAGATTCTATTATCTAACGTTAAACTATCAGAGGTACGTTACAGTGAATGATAGGAGTAGCACTAGAATAGTTAATCACTACCTTTACCGGATTCGTGGTTAATTAGACTAGGTTGGGTAGTAATATCATATAAACCTTTATCGGAATATATGTGTAAGTTATTAAGCCTTTACCGGACCTTAACTTGCGTGGACAATTCATCATAGATATTTAGAAAAACCAGTGATAAACATAGAAGTTCATAGTGATAAGTCTAAGCTGAGCTCATCTCATATTTATAGTTTACACTCGTAGTTAATTCTGTGCGCCAGTAGTACTCACGCATCTGTTTTCTTTCTTTTACTTGTTTTTACTTACAACCCCAATCTTTAGTTTGTAGTTAAAAGGAGATTTCTCACCGTTCCCTGTGGATTCGACCCTTGCTTACCAATACTGTACTAGTAAGAGAGTCGGGACAAATTTGCAGCACTCAACGACGTCCTCGTCACTATTATTTTGTGATGCATTGTGTTATGAGTTGAACTTGCTACTCTTTTGTGTGTGTTTCCTTTGATGTTATTCAAACTTTATGTTTATTGTTATCTTGGATGTTTTATAAGATTGAATAACTTCTTATCTCATCTCATATGTTTGGTTTGGCCTATGTTATGATCTATTCCACAAACTCTATATATTTCACTTTCTTGATATCCTTATGAGTTTAGGTTTATGCCAAAGCCAAACATGCATGAAAATCAAAAAGAAAAGCACATGGAGCAAGAATGGATGCATGCTAGTCTTCCTTCACAAGAGAGAAGTTTCTTTACCCTTCTCTTATGCCTTTACTTGATTGCTTAGGGACATACATGCATTCATACTCTTAATGTTTCATTTCAATCAATCATTCAATCATTGATCACATTTGAGCATAGAGATTTGCTTGACATATCACTTTCATCCTACATTTTTGATGATAATTTGAAAAACAAGGCTGCTAAGCTTGAGATTACACTTGTGAGCATGGATTAACAAATTTGTTCATTGATCATGATAATTTGGGATGATTGAAATTCCTAGCTTGTGCACTTTTTCATGAATTGACATCTAAGCTAGTTTAAATCATTGATCATTAATGTGCTCTTTTCATTGCATAATGAGTACGGAGATTTTAGTAGCATGAACAAGAGGAAATTTTTTCGAAAATAGCATAGAGTTTTGCTTGTGCTTGCCTAATAGGTGACTTTAGCCATTTTTGCCTTGCTTGTGTATCAACTTTGCTTGCCTATATGCCAAGTTTTTGTTAATTGGACACATTGTCAAGTTTTAAGTGTGGGGTTAACACCAAAGCTCACTCTAAAAATTCATACTTCAAAGAAGTAAACAAAAGGAATCGTAGTGCAAGTGCTGGGGGTTAGGAAGGTAATTTCCCCCCCCCCCGAAAGTACTTGAATAAGCAAAAAGAGAAAAAAAGAATAAAAGAGAAGCTTGAATGGTAACTCGCATTAATTCTTGACTTTGTGCCCTTATGCATATTGTGAGTGTATTTGCAAGTTGAGATTGTGCATTTGCTTGGTTAATTTGTCTATTTGGATGACCCTTATTCTTCTTGGCAACAAGAGTGAGAATTCTATGTTTAGTTATTAACCTTTCTATGTCTAAACTCCTCTTCTCTTATGGATCATGACCTGTAGTCATATACTTGAGAATGAGTTTTATGTCATGAGCCTGTGTACTTGTCCTTTGCAAGCATAAGTGACTGGCTAGACAAACTTCCATGAATGCTAAAATTCTCTTTATGAGTTGTGTGATGACAAGAAGCATAAACAATGGCTTTGGTAAATTCTAGCTTTGATGGAAAGATTGTTAAATGTTGCTTGTGAAGAATAACATGATTCCTAATTCTTGGGTGATATGAATGAATTATGAATGTCCATGCTTGCTATGAGTTAAAATGCTTAAAATCTTGCTTAGTTGCTTCATGATTGATATGTATTGTTTAATGTATTGTTCAAGTGCCCAAGAGGAGATTCTACTCCCCCGAGCAAACATCAAGTCCAACCGAGCAAGTCCCAGAGGGTGGCGAGCAGATCAAGTCAGCCGAGGAAATTGAGCCAAAGTGACCAGAGATCACCTCGGCCGAGTAGATTTACCCATGCAAAGATGCTCGGCCGACCAGATGAGTATGCCCTCCTTGGATGTTACACAAGATGGTCTGCTCGGCCCATGAACAGTTTGCTCGGCCGACCAGAACAGGGATTGATACAAGGAGGCTCAGAAAACTTTCCTCGGGCAGAGTAGAAATCTGCTCGGGCTGACCAAGAGCAAGATTGACCGAGCAGAAGCTGCCCTGCCGAGGACCCAAACTGCACCACATTCAAACCTGCTCGGCCAGAGGGAATTCAAGTTGGCCGAGCAGCCCAATTATTCTGCTCGGTTGAGGTCATTTTTGTTAGGGAGATGACTACAGAGTATATAAACTTTTTGACCATTTCAAACTCGGGGCTCTGACTTCGGACTTCGATCAAAAACCCTAGATTTTCGATTTTTGAAGATCAAGTGCTACTTTGTGGAATTGAAGACTTTGGAGTGAAGATCAAGCATCAACATCTCCCATACTACTCTAGTGTGGAATTAATTTCATGTTTTCCTATTTTTCAATTGTTGTTTCCTTCTTAGTTAGCATGAGTAGTGAGTAGTGATTGGTTAGGGAGGATCCCTAGGTTATATGCATGTATTTAGATCATGATTAATTTGTTATGCAATGAATTTTGATATGAATTTTGTGCATTGGCTACATCTATTAAATGTTGCACATTAAGTGTTTGTTAAAATGCTTAAGTGTAATTAATTGAACCTAATCAATGATATATGCAACGAAAGTTGATATCGCGTTGATTAGATAGCCTTGCATGAATAATCTACTTTGATCTTGACATGAAAGTGTAGGATTGAGTAGATGACTAGTTTACTTGATCTAGGTGATGTTAACTTTTCCAATAGATTGAAAGATTGAGGAAGAGTCCATTGCCTAAGGGAGTGCCAGTAGATTGAAAGATTGAGGCCTCCATTTAGATGAACCTCTTAGTCCTAAGGATGGAATGAAAGTTGAACTTAGGATTAATGTTCATAAATAAACTAGTCTAATCAAGTTATATTCATTAAATGTTGCATGATTGATTGTCATCACCTTATGTGCTATAGCCTAGGGTCCATAGATCCTTAATCCCTTTAGTTTGCATATTAACCTTTCAAAAATACCAAAATCTCTTACCAATTCCCCCAAACTTTTATGTTAGGCAATTCTTAAGTAGTAAAAACTAGTTGATCAATTCTAACTCATCTCTAGGGATTCGACTCTAGGTCTCCTAGATATATAAATTTTGTTTGCCGTGTTAGGACTAAAAATCTCCACTATAAACTGCACACGTCAGTAATCTTCCCAGAAACTTCTGGGCAGAAGCACTACATGCTGCATGCTATATCATCAACAGAGCCTATCTGAGACTGGGAATTGATAAGACTCCATATGAGCTTCTCAGGGGTAGAAAACCAAATTTGTCCCACCTGCGTGTCTTTGGATGCAAGTGCTATGTGCACAACAATGGTAAAGACAGCCTTGGGAAGTTTGATCCAAGAAGTGACGAAGGAACGTTTGTTGGATATTCATCTTCAAGCAAAGCCTATAAAGTCTATAATCATCGGTTAAAGAGAGTGGAAGAGTCAATATATATGTCAAGTTCGATGAATCAGTAATGGGAGGAAAATCTGTGAGATCTTTGGAGCTGACGAAAGATGACAGTGATGACTTTGAACTAACCAGAGATGAGTGGATCCCAAAGGAGGATCCTGTGGATGGACCAGTTCCTCCTCCTTAAGAAACCAAGTGGTGGAGAGGGGCCAAATAATGATGACAATGCAGAAAATGAGGAGTCTAACGGGGAAGAAGATACTGCTGTGGAACCAGAGGTTGATAATGAACAAAATGAAGCAAATGAGAATAATCAGTTACCAAATCCCGGAAGTACTCCACCAGAAGTTCTGGAAAGGACTAATATGTCGACCTCTAGTGCAACTAATGCACCACAAGTCAATCAACAAGTTGCCTCATCTCTAGGAAGATGAAGTAGGCAGACACAGCAACAACAAGGAGTTCCCAGAAGAAGTGGATGACAGAGGCCGATCAAATTCAGAGACTATCATACCGAACTTCCTAACCTTTCACCTCAAAACACTAATGAGACTAGTCTAGTCACATTATTGAGTTTCTGCGCTAACCCTGCCTTTGAATCTCTTGCAGAACCAAAAACGGTGACTGAAGCACTGAAAGATCCAGACTGGGTAGTAGCCATGCAAGAAGAACTCCATCAGTTCAAACGTAACAAAGTCTGGGAACTAGTCCCTCGACCATCTGACCGGACCATCATTGGAACCAAGTGGGTGTTCAAAACAAGCTTGATGATCAAGGGAATTGTATGTAACAAAGCGAGACTGGTGCTCAAGGGGTATAATCAACAAGAATGGATAGACTATGATGAGACATTCGCACCAGTGGCTAGACTGGAAGCAATCAGACTTCTGATTGCTTATGCTTCCCACCATGGATTCAAGTTGTATCAAATGGACATTTGGACGGCCTTTCTAAATGGAATTCTGAAGGAAGAGGTGTATGTGTCTCAGACACCTAGCTTTGAAAATCGATAGTTCCCAAATCATGTCTACTGACTGCAAAAGGCACCGTATGTTTTGAAACAGTCCCCTCGTGCCTAGTATGAGCGACTGTCACAGTCCCTACTTGATCATGGATACACAAGAGGACTGGTGGACAAGACTCTGTTCCTATTGAAAAGGGGAAGTGATATAAAAATATACGTTGATGATATCATTTTCGGATCCACTAATACCTCTCTTGTCAAGAAATTTTCAGAACTCATGAGAACTGAATTTGAGATGAGTATGGAAGGTGACTGACCTTCTTTCTTGGTTTGTAAGTGTCACGGGAAAAAGAAGGCGCCAAGATTTACCAACAGAAGTACCTAAGGGAGATAATCAAGAAGTTTGGGATGTGTGATGCCAAACATTTTGGCACACCATCTCCCCAAATCACTCGCTTGGGAAGGACGAATTTGCTCCACCGGTTGATCAGAAACTCTATAGGAGAATTATAGGTTCACTTCTTTACTTAACTGCCAGCAGACAAGATATAATGTATAGCGTTTGTCTCTGTGCCAAGTTTCAAGCCGACCCCAGAGAAACACACTTGAAGGTAGTTAAGAGGATACTCCGGTATCTTAAAGGAACTGACAACTTGGCACTGTGGTATCTTAGAGGAGAATCGCGAGAACTGGTGGGATATACCAATGCAGACTTTGCTGGAAATAGAGTGGACCAGAAGTCGACTTCCAAAACAGCTCAGTTCCTTGGCTCATGCCTAGTCTCCTGGTCCTCCAAGAAAAGTGGTACTTTCCACTGCAGAGGCAAATTATATGGCAGCTGCTGCGGCAGCTGCTGCATGCTGCTCACAGCTTATGTGGCTTCGACAACAGCTAAGTGACTATGGTCTTAAATAACTTTCTGTTTCCATCTATTGTGGTAACACTAGTGCTATTGAAATCTCTAAAAATCCTGTGCAACACACTAGAACAAAGCATATAGAGACACGTTATCATTTTCTAAAAGACTGGGTTGAAAAAGGAGTAGTTATAATGAACTACTTGACGTGCAATTTAGGGTAGTATTATGAGAACACTTATCCTAGTCATGCATCAAACACATTTATAAATCGAGTGACCTCGAGTCAAACCCAAGAGAAGAGGTGATAGTTAACTAATTAAGAATTGGGGGATGTAGATTAAAGTTTGATAAGGTTTAATAACAAGTAAAGAAAAGTGATCAAGGACTTCTACTTCACCCCTAGGACATAGGAGAGTTAACACACTCAATTTACCAACACAAATCACATTTAGTTTGAATTTGTATGGCTACGCATCATCCTTCCAAGTTCAACTCTCATTCCATCCTTGGAGATTAGATGACGTGCTAAAAGGTTTCAATTCTCAAGCTCTCGCTCTGTTGAATCACGTGGAACTCAAGTGCACAATCTCAAGCTCTCGCTCTATTGGAGAGGCACTCAAACTCAACACCAAACCTTGCCTATCACTAAGAGGAATTATCGCTCTCGCGCACAATTGACTCTCAAAGCAATATTGATATAGTTACTAACATCCTACGGTTCAATCGTCATTAAATCATAGGAAGTTAATTCACTTCGGTACACTTAGGCATTTCGTCAAACACTTGGCATGCATCATTATGAACAAGTAACTACAATAACTAAGATTCAACTGAAATGTAATTCAATTGCATAGAAAGAGTACACAAACACCATCCGAATCCTAGGGGATCCATATGATCCCCAGTCACATGGAAACTACTCTAACATGACTACGAATGTAAATAAAGTACTCAAAATGTAAATCAACAACATGATAAAGAAAGCAAAGGTAGAAAGCTTAGGAGATGTTGATGATCTCCAATTCTTCAAGCCTTCGTCTTCACTTCATCGTCTTTGATCTCTTGGATATCTTTAGGTTTATGAATATTTGAACTTCCAAGGATGCCTCCAAAAAAGGCATAGAAATCTATTTATACTAAGGAGCAAAATCTGCCTTGTTGGAGTTGCTGGGGGAGGGTAAAAAGTTGTTGGGGAGAGTAAAAATTCAGAGAGGAATTGCAGATTTTTTCGAAGTGGGAAATTTTTGCTCGGGAGAGCAAAATTTCTGCTCGGGGAGAGGAGAACCCACTTAGTTTTAATGTATCAATCTTGATACATTGCTCGGCCTAGCAAATTTTACTCAGGAGAGCAAACCTCTTTGGCTCTTTTTTGCACTTTAATCCACATTTTTGCTCTCTTTTGCACTTGATAGCTCCATGGTTATACTTCTTGAATAAATCCTAAAATAAGCATAAGAAGTATCAATTATTTCACAAAGTAATCGAAAACAAGCAAGAATCAAAGGTAGGATGCGTTCAAATAGTAGTATATTTGCACGCTATCCAACACCCCACACTTAATCCTTGTTCGTCCCAAACAAGTAAGCACATATAAGATGAAATATGAATGGTCAAAATATATGGAAGTGTCAATGAGCTAGCAATTCATAAGGATGTGAAGATCATGCAACAATCATCCTAGCATTCTAACCCTAAATCCTAAGGAAAGAAAATGCAAGTTAACACTACTCCTAACTCACTTTCGTATGCATCACGGATGCATTTAGCGTATGCATCAAGCCTTTAAACCCCTAGGCTGCCCTAGTGGACGAGTTATAGTCTTGTGAGAGTTTTCCAAGAGGGAGTACTCACAAATCCTGTTCACAATCATCCATAAAACAATGCATTACAAACAATTGTTTGCTAAGTAAGAGTTTGTCATTTTAATGCTCAAAAAGATGTGGAATTGTGCATTTGACTCATGTCACATAACATTTCAAGAATCATGTCATTCTTCACGTGCAAACATTCGAAGCCTTGACACCTTAACTAGCATTCACCAAATTCACCGTTTTACTACATTTCAATGCATAAATCATAAAGAGAAATTTAGCGCACATGATGGATTGTCTAATCAATCACCTATGCTTGCTAGGGCAAGTCCATAGACTCATGACTTAAACTCATTCTCAAGTTTTAGGCTAAACACCATAATCCATAAGAGAAGAGGAGTTTAGACGATGAAGCACGATGAAGCATTCACAAAATCCTCACTTGCCCATGCAAATAATGCAAGGATCATCCCTTAAGTTATTCAATCACGCAAATGCATAAACAAAACCAGCAAACATGCTAAAAATGCAAGGCATAAAGTCAAGACTAAGTGAGGATTTTATTCAAGCTTCTCATTTTATTTTTCTTTAAAACACTTCTTTTTGCTTATTCAAGTACTTTCAAGGAGGAAATTACCTTCCTAACCCTCGGCACTTGAATAACATTTTCTTTTCTCATGCAAGTACTTTCGAGAGAGAAATTATCTTCCTAACCCTCGGCACATGCATAACTTTCTTTTCTATTTTTTTTCGAGTAAGCTTTTGTTGTTAACCCCGACTTAAAACTTGACGATATGTCTAATAGCAATAATCAAGCATATAAGCATGCAATGTCAATACATAAGCTATGGAATAATGCTAAAGTCACCTAAGAGCAAGCAAGAAACTCTATGATACTTCATGCTTTTTTGTATATGCTACCTAATTCTCCTTATTCATTATGGAATGAAAGAGCATGTTAATATTAAATGATTCAAGCTAGTATAGATGTCAATTCATGAGAACGTTGCAATAGTTAAGAACTTTAATCATCTTAAATCATTATGATCAACGAGCAAACTTCACAAACCACAATCACAAGTCATTTCACAAGTGTATTCTTAAACTTAGCAAACTTGTTTTTCAAGTTTTCTTCAAAAATGTAGGATGAAAGTGATGTGTCAAGCAAGTGTCATGCTCAAAAGTGATCAATGATTGATAAAATGAGGCATTAAAAGTATGAATGCATGCATACTACCCACCCCACACTTAAAAATTTGTTTAGTCCCTAAGCAATCCAGTAAGAGCATAAGAGAAGGGTAAAGAAACTTCTCTCGTGTGAAGGAAGACTAATATGCTCCTCATCATTTGCTCCATAAGTTTTCCCCTTAAGCATGCTTGGTTGTGGCACAACACTAAAACTCACAAAGATGTCAAGAGAGTGAAATAAAGGTGAGTTTATGAGACAATCATAAAACCAAGCCAAACCAAGCATATATTATTGATCAGTGTTAGAAATGTCTATTTTAAGCCCCTACTTTTATGCTTATTTCCTATGATTATAACGTAAAATATATTACTTTTGATACTTTGATTGATATTTCAGGTCAAAATCACGATTCCAACCTTACGAAGGAGCATAAATGGAAATATGAGGAAAAGCACGTGAATTCGGCCTAAATCAGACGTAATTGGAAGCATTTCTGCAAATCTTAGACCGAGTGCACTAAAGTACCTGACCCGAGCTAAAACAAGTTACTCGACCAAGTTACTCGACCGAGTAAACACATTGCTCGAGCAAGTTATCACGTGACCAAGACCCTTCGTATGGATTATCTCCATTAACTCGAGTGATTTAATACAAGAAGATAAGGAAGACCTTCCACTTACTCGAAGATTTAACACAAGTGGATAAGGAAGACTTCCCATTTACTCGGCCATTTATGATAGGAGTTAAAGCAAGACCTTTCCAATCACTCGACCCTTTGATTGAACTTCACTATATAAGCATCACAAGACACTCAAAGAAAGTTGGTTGCTGCTGCCCGAGCTACCTAAGGGGGGTTAAACCCTAATAAAGTGACTGAGTCTAGTCGAGTAAACCAAGTGAAGAAGAAGATATACCCGAGAGAGTTCGGAGACCGTTTGAATTATAAAACCAGATTTTGTACTCGAGATAATGAGGAATAGCAGCAGCATTGGAGCTCGACCATGGATCATCAATCACTGAGAATTTCTAAACTTTACTCTTGTTTTATTTACAATCGTTTTACTTACAATCGTTTGAACATGTTTGCATTCTCACTCGAGATGAGTGAGTAGTTTCCTTATGATAAGGATTTGATGAATTCCTAATGCCTATGATTAACTAGAACATGATTATTTAATTTATATGAATCAATTTTTGTATGACAATTGCGTGTGTTGAATCATACCCGAGCTTGATCTTCATAAACTATGTGTCCTGACAAAACATCTAGAAGAGTAGATCGGAGTAGTATTATCTAGGAAAGGACCGGAAGGTGAACTTAGAATATTTTGGAATCAATACAACCATTAGATTAAGTATATTAGCAAAGCGGAAGCAGCGAGTATATTTGGTGCATGAATGTATTAATAAGCGTATTGGATAAAACTTTGCTTTTCCAAAGGTGTCATGTCAAAAATTTCTAAGAAAAATCAATTTAGGCGAGCTCTTATGTTGAGTCACAAGAAATAAATTTTCTAACATGAAAGTCGTTCAATTCAAAAAATTTCAATTCATGAGTTTCTCAGCAATCATTCATTTTCTAAGTGCTCGGTCTTATTTAGAATATTTAATTGACATTTTTCAATGTGTTTTTCATCTAAATAGTAGGATGTATGCAAATTTTTAAAAGTATGCAATGTATATATCGTGAAAATTTGTATGCATACTACTCCCCACCCCACACTTAAAAATTTGCTTAGTCCCTAAGCAATAAATTAAGATTAAGGTGTAGAGATACTTAGCTGGTTGTCGAGTATTTCGTTATTGACATTATTCCCCGTATCTTGACTTTCCAATGCGCTGCACATGTATCATTCTTGCAATGCTAACAAAGATTTGTCATTATATAACAAACAAAGCAAACATGATAGATAATCAATTTAAAATGTTCAAACAAGTGCAAATGTCAAGTACTCGATCAATTTGTTTGTTAGAGTTTGTTTTTTTTTTGTGTAGTTGGGCTAGGATTTGTTTAATGTTTAAGGTGATATGGCCCAATTGTTTGACTCGGTCGAGTGAACCAGATGACTCGATCGGATGGAAGAGTTTAATTTCTTTTTAAGTGCAGGTTCACTCGGTCGAGTGACCTTCTTACTTGGTCGAGTGGGCTCGACCAAAATTCAGAATTTAATTGAGTTTTTATTTTTTTGTTCAAGGTGTTTTAATTCTGAATTTTATTTTTAGTAACCCTAAAATTTGGTAAGTGATAAATTTCTTCTTTATTGAATTTCTAACTTTGCTTTCCAAACAAAGACAAGATTATTTGTAGAAGAAATAAGAAATTGAGGTTTAATCACTCATCCGACTCGATCTCAATTGGTTCTCCATTCGACTTGCGAAATTCTTTGATAGTCACCCTACGAACCTCATACCACTCAATACCCGAATTTTTTTCTTAGGCTTCTTGGACTGCGTTTTGCTCGAGGTAGCTTTTTCCTTACCCTTTCCTTTGCTTGTATCATTGAAGTTCCCAACCGAGCGCGCGTTCTCGGAGGGGTCTTCTTCCTCAGTTACTTCCTTATAGGCAAATTCCAACTTAGCGGGTTGTTTGGCTAGGAATGCTAATTTCCTTAACAAGTTAAAGTCCAATTCTCGGAATTCTGTGTATCTCTCGGGTAGAATAAATTGGCAACCGATGGCTATGCTAGTGATCAATGAAGTACAACCCACGTACTGTGAAGAGTAGTATGCCTGCTGCATACCCTTGAACATGGTTGTAAACACATCAAACCAATTGATTGGTTCATCTTGGTCGAGTGCCCACATAATGTTCAAGTCCTCTCGGGTAACTACATCAACAGTTTCGGGTTGGCAATTAATATTCGTAGCAATCAGACGATGCACGTACTTCCAAACGGGATTCTTAATAGAGATGGTGAAGGATAGTCTCCAATGAAGTCTTGGCGGCTAATATCTTTCCAAATCTGAATTCTTTGTTGTTCCGTAGCCAAGTGACAAAGTCCTCCTTCAGGAAATCCAAGATGTCTATATGCTTCTTGTCGAGTCCAATAAAAATCCAAATCTTGAATTCTGAATTTCCATCCATCATAATCATATGCAAAACCATCTCCTTCAACAGGTTCAAACGAAGCAATGAACTCATAGACAAGTTCCTTATAGCATTGCTTGTTGAAAACAACATCCACATCGAGTGAAGCTCGGCTAAACATGTCATAAACTTTGGCACTAATGCCAAGGCTTTGCATTGTCTTGTCATGAAGGGCTATCGAGCTCACCAAAGGCTTGAGTCGGTTTGCATCTTCAGCTAATCTTTCATAGGTTCGTGCATGGTCTATGTTGTCAAAATTTGGTGGGTAGGATGGGTCATAGGTGTGAACAAACTCAACTTGAGTTCTTCTTTGGGAGGGTGCATTGGTCTTTTTGGATAGTAGGTTGGATTGAGACATGTTGCTCGAGTATGTAGATTCGGTCGAGTATGTTGAGTATCCCATGATACTCGATCGGTTTTTATATAAGTCTAAATTGGGAAGCTCTAAGGTTACTCGAGTAGTAACTTACCTAATAAAGTGTGATAAATATGAGTATATTAAAGGTTTCTAATAATTGAATATTAAATCAAAGATTTAATCAAAGATTTAATCAAGGATTTAATATATGGAGGTTTGGGAAATTTATTAGGGTTACTCGAGATATTTGTTTAGGAAAGAATTGGGCTAGGTGCTCGAGTGGGCTTTGGTTAAAAATCTGATTTTTCTAATTTGGGTCGAGTTGTTTAAGTGTTGTGGGTTACTCGACCGAATGATCCATAGATTCGGTCGAGTGAAGCAATGTCCTTTTTGCTTCACTTTGCGATCTTAAAACTTGGCGATCATAAGGGTAAATGGCAATAGAAAATAAGTACGCGCAAGTTCAAGTTACTGACAACAAACGGTACGTCCAAAAGTTTTCGAAAACAAACACAAATAAACAACAAAAAGAGGCTTTCCTAGCACTCTTCCCACTCGAAGCTAGTTCCTTCGTTCATCTTTTTCTTTCCTTTCCGGTCAGCACGCTTGGGCATTTCCTTTGCACAACCCACTCTTTGCTCCTCCTATCCATCAACGTCATCGTGACCAAACGGGTGGTGTCGAGTGGTCTAAAATCTCCTTTGCCTTCAAACCGAAAATATGAGCGTTCCGCGAGGCAAGTGATAAAAGATGAGCAGCCGAGTGCCTTGCTCTTTTCCTTAGGGTTGATCATCTTCTTGAAGCGCTCGGTGAAGACATAAAACCAATCAATGGAGTCTCCTCGCTCCATGAAGTACATTAAATCCAAGTCTTCCCGAGATACTCGAGCACCTTGGTCAACACGAGTGTTGATGTTGTGAAATAATCCGATGGATGTATTTCCATACTCCATCCGTTAGGCACTTGGGTGAGCAATTAGGGTCATACTCGCGCATACCGGTTAGCTTCCTCCATATCTCGTCCGTACAAAATGGAATAACACCTCCGGGAGAGAACCATTCTCCATCCATATACTCCTTCTCCTCCTTGAAAACTTGTGTATTAATCTCAAACTCCCACGACACGCATTCATTCTCATTATAAAACAGTTCAAAACTTGAGAAGAACTCGACCACAAGGTTGTGGTGTGTCGGTTGTCCCATCAAATACTCCCACAACTTAGCTTCCTCCATATCTCGTCCGTACAAAATGTTGTCAACAATTTCATAAATTCCAAGCTCGATCATAGTAGGTTTGTGAGGTGCAACGGAACTTACCACTTCCTTCTTGCTCGAGCCGCAAAAGTCTTGAGTAATCCGTGGCTCTTGAAACGGCTTCCTAAAGCTAAGTTGTGAGCATGGGTTGAAGACCGTCCATCTCCTCGCAAGGGTCTTTGTTCTTCCCATGCTCGATCCTTTTCCACTCGACATTGTTGAGTTGAATTGAGAGATTGGTCGGTCGAGTCAATCGGTGCCTTAGGGATTTAGATTTTTGAGAGTGAAGGTGAAGCGGTCGAGTAGGTGGTAGAGAAGGTGGTCGAGTGATGTTTTAGGGTTTTCTAAATTGGACCAATTTCCAATGGACCAAATTAAATTGGTCTAATTAAATTAGAACAATTTCCATATGACCAAATTAATTGGTCGAGTTGGTCCAACGGTTGATTTTTATTTTTAATTTTGTATTTTATTTTTTGGGTGGTGTGATTCGGTCGAGTAAATTTTTACTCGATCGAATGGGGGGGATTAAATATTTAAATGATTTATTTAAGTTTTTTGGTCGACTCAATTCGGTCGAGTAAGAATCTTACTCGATCGAATGAAATAGGAATTCATTTAAATTGTTTAATCTATATTAATTTGGGTGACGTGACTCGGTCGAGTTGGTGGTTTACTCGATCGAGTGAAAGAATTTATCCCCGGAATTTTCCCAAATAATATTCTACCCCACACTTGCATTTTTCCTAATCTAGAAAGCAATAAAGTGCGGAAAAATAAATGCGGAAAAATAAATAAAATAAATACTTACTGGCCTAGATTAACGTCCTGGCAAGGACGTAGCCGTGTCTTCATATAAAGAAACACACTCGAGAAGTCCTTTGCTAGGATCCCTTCTCGAGAGGATATGCTCCACTTCTTAGTTACCCGACCTCATAGAGATCGAGTTGCTCTACTAGATAGCATTGGTCTCCAGCATGATAAATCTTCAGTCTATGTCCGTTGACCTTAAATGTGTTTCCTTCCTTGTTTAATAATTCCACGTGTCCGTCGTCAAAAACTTTAGATATCTTGAATGGTCCGGACCACTTGGAACGTAATTTTCCCGGAAATAATCTCAACCTAGTGTTGTAGAGTAGCACTTCGTCTCCTACTGTGAATCTCTTCTCAATGATTTTCTTATCGTGCCACTTTTTTGTTTTCTCTTTGTAGACTTTCGCGCTTTCGTAGGCGTTTAGGTATCTCCTCGAGTTCATGTAATTGAAGAATACGGTGTTCCCTGCAGCTCTAGCATCGAAATTCATCTTCTTGATAGCCCACATGGCTTTGTACTCGATCTCTACCGGTAAGTGACAAGCTTTTCCGAAGATAAGTTTGTATGGAGACATACCAATAGGGGTCTTGTAGGCTGTCCTATAAGCCCATAGTGCGTCATCTAGCTTCGACGCCCATTCCTTCCTTGCCCTGAAATGGTCTTTTCTAAAATAGCTTTGATCTCTCTATTCGAAACTTCTACTTGACCACTGGTTTGGGGATGGTAAGGTGTCGAAATCTTGTGATATACTCCATGTTTTCGAAGCATCTTCTCGAGTTGTTTCTCCTTAAAGTGCGTTCCATTGTCACTAATGATAGTTCGAGGTACACCATATCTAGGGAAAATGATCTTCTTAAATAATTTCTTTACGGACTTGGCATCGCATGTGGGTGTGGCTATGGCTTCTATCCACTTAGACACATAGTCAACCGCTACTAGAATGTACTTGTTTCCGTAAGATGAAGGAAAAGGTCCCATGAAATCAATTCCCCATACATCAAAAATTTCTACTTCGAGTATACCCTTCTGAGGCATCTGATCTCTCCTCGAGATGTTCCCCGATCTTTGGCAAGCGTCGCACGATTGAACATACTTATGAGCATCTTGAAAAATAGTTGGCCAATAGAATCCCGACTGCATTACTCGAGCGGCTGTTTTGGATGTGGATCCGTGTCCTCCCGAAAATGAAGAATGACATTCGCGTAAGATTCTATGTTGATCTTTTTCTGCTACACACGTACGAAATTTCTTCTTTTGTGCATACGTGATCTCTGGTGGTAGTGTTCCACAAACAAGATAGTTTACAAAATTTGTGTACCAGGGGTCTTTGTATTGAGCTGAGCCTATAGATAACAAGTATTCTCCTAGGAATGAATCCTTGATAGGGTCTCCACTTCCTTTATCCTCTAAGGTAGTCTCGAGTCTAGATAAATGGTCGGCTACTACGTTCTCGACTCCTTTCTTGTCTCCGATCTCTATGTCGAACTCTTGCAATAAAAGGATCCATCTAATAAGTCTTGGTTTTTGCATCCTTTTTATTCATCAAGTATTTGAGCCCTGTGTGATCCGAGTAAACAATGGTCTTTGATCCAACGAGGTATGGTCTGAATTTTTCGAATGCGTGAACTACCGCTAACATCTCCTTCTCGGTTGTGGTGTAGTTTTCTTGGGTTGCATCGGGTGCCTTGCTCGTGTATTGAATGACATGAAGACGTTTGTCAATTCTCTGTTCGAGGCATGCTCCAATTGCTCCGTCGCTTGCATCGCACATTAGTTCGAACGGTAAATCCCAATTTGGTGCTCGAACGATCGGGGCAGTTGTGAGTAACTTCTTTAACGTCTCGAACGCTTCACGACATTTATCATCGAACACGAACTTAACATCGATAGCGAGAAGGTTTGTGAGTGGTTTTGCTATCTTCGAGAAGTCTTTGATAAATCTTCTATAGAATCCCGACGTGTCCGAGAAAGCTTCTAATACCTCGTACATCCTTAGGCGGTGGGAGCTTCTCGATCACCTCGATCTTGGCCTTGTCGACTTCAATTCCTCATTTCGAAACTAGATGTCCAAGCATTATTCCTTCTTGAACCATAAAATGACATTTCTCCCAGTTTAGAACTACGTCCATCTCGATGCATCGGTCTAGAACTTTGGATAGATTTGATAAACAATCGTCAAACGGGTCTCCATAAACTGAAAATTCATCCATAAAAACTTCCATAGTCTTCTTGAGGTACTCAGAGAAAATGGACATCATACACCGTTGAAAAGTTCCCGGAGCATTGCATAACCCGAAAGGCATTCTTCTATACGCGAACGTTCCATATGGACATGTGAACGTGGTCTTCTCTTGGTCCTCGGGGTGGATAGGTATTTGGAAAAATCCACTATACCCATCGAGAAAACAAAAGTACTCGTGCCCGGAAAGTCTTTCCAACATTTGATCCACGAATGGAATAGGGAAATGGTCTTTTTTAGTTGCTTTATTAAGTTTTCTATAATCGATACACATCCTATATCCGGTTACGGTTCTAGTGGGGATTAATTCATCATTTTCGTTTTTAACTACGGTTAATCCTCCTTTCTTTGGAACGACGTGGATTGGGCTGACCCAATCTGAGTGGGGGATTGAGTATATGATTCCTGCATCTCTAAGTTTTGTTATTTCTTTCAGAACAACTTCACCTAATTTGGGATTTAGTCTCCTAAAAAACTCCCTAGATGGTTTTGCGTCATCGCATAAACGAATCCTATGCATGCATATGTCGTGACTAATTCCTTTTAAATCATCTATAGAGTGTCCTATAGCATCTTTATGTGTACGTAAAACATGCATGAGTTTCATAGTTTCATCTTGATTTAGCAAAGCACTTTTGATCACCGGCGAAATTTTTTCTGAAACTAAAAATTCGTACCTTAGATTTGGTGGAAGAGGTTTCAATTCCTGACCAAATTCCTTACCTTTGCTCGAGTTGCATATAAATGTAAGTTTCTGCTCGGTCAAATTCTGCTCGACTGAAAATGACTCGATCGAGTACTCGGTTTCATCCATGAGATTTGACATTTTTACATCTTTATTTCCTTCACTTTCAAGAATTGTTAGCGCAGAAATATTAACTATATCACTATTTGAAACATTAGCATCAAACAAATTTCGGCACAATTTTACCTTGTCCTCACCTAGGTCCAACTCGATTGAACCATCGCCACAATTTATCAATGCCTTGACTGTGTTTAAAAATGGCCTTCCCATAATAACAGGAATTTCGGCATAAGGGTTATCATCCATTTCTAACACATAAAAATCCACAGGAACATAGAATTCCCCAATTTAACAGGCATATCTTCTAACACACCAATTGGTACTCGTTTAGACCTATCAGCTAGTCTAAGAATTAAAGTGGTGCTAGAAAGTTCTCCTATTCCTAATTTTTTATATAAAATAAGTGGCATTATGGAAACTCCTGCCCCTAGATCACATAAGGCATCATCAATATTTATATCTCCTACAGCGATCGGTATAGTGAATGAACCATAATCTTTTTGTTTCTTAGGCATCTTATGTTGTATTACGGCACTAGAATTAGGTCCTAAGACAACATGGTCTACATCACATAATTCACGACGATGAGTTATGCTATCTTTTAAAAATTTAGCATGGTGGGCATTTCAGAAATTACCTCTGAAAATGCTAGAGTGATGCTAAGCTTTCCGAGAATTTCAGCAAACTTTTTGAATGCGGCTGTTTCTTTTACCTTCTTTTGTCTGTTTGGGAATGGAAGTGGTGGAACGTAAGGTGGTGGTGCTACGTAAGGCGGCTAACTTTCCTTGTCCGTGGCTTCCTCTTCCTGCACGGGCTGTTGAGTGTTACTCGGTTCACCTTGCTTCGCTGAATTTGTTGGTGCTTTCTTTGGTCTTGGTCCTTCAAGCTCCTTACCACTCTTCAAAGTGATAGCGCTTACGTCGGCTGAGTTTATTTCGGGCTGAGAAGGAAGTTTTCCGGAATTCCTTGAATGCGTTGAAGCGAGTTGCGCAAACTGTGTCTTAAGCATCTTCTGTTCGGCTTTTCCTTGTTGGAGTTCCGCGTAAATTTTCTGAATGTCTTTGCTCTGTTGTGCTTGAGTAGCTATCTGATAGAGCACAGTTGTACGCTACTTTAAGTCCTTTACATTGCTTATATTCTAACATATTTTGGTATAAGATTACGCTTTTGGTGTAGTTTTGTATTTCAGGCTTAAAAGAAGAGTTAGAATGAAAACGCAACAAGGAGGCTGAATCTCGGGCAAAAAGATAACAAGGCAACGACAAAAGACAAAAGGGCCACTAGCGCGCGAGCACTATGACGCGCGAGTGTGGGTCGCGCAGAAGACAGCAAAGCAGTGACGTCAGCAGACAGCGAGATATCCGTAGCGATGACGTCATCACGCGCTAAAGATATTTCTAAGTTCGGTTTTTGGAGATTTAATATTTCCTAAGCTGATTTTTAGAGATATAGATGATTTCCTACAGATATCCTTGCCTAAATATTCGTGGAAACCCTAGGAGGCAAGGCTATAAATATAAAGCTTCATAGAAATCACACAAAAAGAGGCGTACTTAGAGAGCTAGAGGCACGCAGAAGGGACCAGACGGCTCAGAGCAGAATTCCGACGCGCGCAAGCTGTCACGCAAGCCTGACGACGCACCATACAGATTTGTCTTGTTATTTTAGTTGTTATTTAATTATTCTTGAGATGTATTCAATCAGTATGAGTAGCTAAACTCACTGAACTCGATTTGGATTTTGATCTATGAATAATATGTTTTGAGGTCTTGTTCTTAATTTGCATGATTAAGTTTCGTATTATTATTCCGAACTCACTCGCATGATAATTAGGTTAGACAATTAAGCGAAGCCTTGCACCGCAGACTTAGTTGTAGAATCTATTATCTATAGTTAAACTATCAGAAGTACGTGACTGTGAATGATAGGAGTAACACTAGAATAGGCAGTAGCTACCTTGACCGGATTCGTTATTGACTATACTAAATTGAGTAATAATATCATACAGACTTTGACCGGAATGTATGTGTAGGTTATTAAGCTGTGACAGGACCTTAACTTGCGTGAACATTACATCGTGTATCTTTAGCGACCGAGGACAAACATAGAATTCATAGTGAAGAATCTGAACCGAGCTCATCTCTAGCATAGTTATTTGCATCTTTTATACCTACTTTCTGTGTGTGCGCCAGTTGTACTTGCGCAGCAGTTTTTCTTTCTTTTAATTGTTCTCACGCACAACTCCAATTCTTTAGTTTGTAGTTGAAAAGAGACTTCCACCGTTCCCTGTGGATTCGACCCCAGCTTGCCAATACTATACTAGTAAGGAGAGTCGGGACAAATTTGCAGCACTCAACGACGTGCTCGTCACTATCATTTGAGTCATTAGTTGCGGTAAGGTGGGTTCCTCGGATTTCTTGTCTTCCTTCCTTTGGTTGAAATTTATGCTCGGGCCGTAGTTCTGACTCGAGGCTTGGTTGCTCGTGTAGTCTCCTCTAGTTTGGTCTCTTGGGTAGTATTGAGACTTACCTAAGTTTTGGTTATTCTACCCTTGAGTAGGGTATGGTGGTTTCGAATCTGAGTAGAATCTAGTCTGCCTTTGTTGAGGGGGGACGTAGGATCCTTGTCCTCGAGCTATGTAGCTAACGTCTTCTCCTCCTTTAGGACCGTAAGAGTTAATGGTTTTTGAAAGGTTATTAAAATCGGCTTTCGTGACTGAATTCTTACTCGGCTCAAGTTCCTCCTTTAGATGGTTTCGGTCTCCACCCCGTTGGTGACTATTCCATGCGAGTTTCTCTATAACCTTGAATCCTTTGCTCGCGGGTAGTCCCATAATGCTTCCTCCGCTTCCTTGATCCATACGTAATGGCTATTCTCGTCTATTCCATCGTAGAACATCGACAACAATTCCCATTTGTTATACCCATGATGAGGACATTCGCGTTGAAGTCTTTTGAATCGTTCGTACGCTTCATGAAAAGATTCATTGTCGGCTTGAACGAATTTGTTAATTCTAACCCTAATACGTTTGATAGAGTGCTTTTGTACGCTACTTTAAGTCCGTTACACTGCTTATATTCTAACACATTTTCGTATAAGATTACGCTTTTGGTGTAGTTTTGTATTACAGGCTGATTAGAAGAGTTAGAACAAAAACGCAACAAGAAGGCTGAAATTCGGAACAAAAGGCAACAAGGTTACAACAAAGGACAAAAGACCACTAGCGCGCGAGCACTATGGCGCGCGAGTAAGGGTCGCGCAGTTGATAGCAAAACGGTGACGTCAGCAGACAGCGAAATACCCGGAGCGCTGACGTCATCACACGCAAAGAATATTTTTAAGTTCAGTTTTTGGAGATCAAATATTTCCTAAGCTGATTTTTAGAGATAAAGATGATTTCCAAAAGATATTCTTGCCTAAATATTCGTGGAAACCCTAGGAGGCAAGACTATAAATACAAAGCTTCGTGGAAATCACAAGGGCGATTTTGTAGAGAAGAGTAGAATTCCGGCCGAGCCGTGCACGCGAGCTGTCACGCGAGCCTGACGACGCACCACTCAGATTTGTCTTGTTATTTTAGTTGTTCCATAATTATTCTTGAGATGTATTCACTCAATATGAGTAGCTAAACTCACTGAATTCGGTTTGGATTGGAATCTATGAATTATATGTTTTGAGGTCTTGTTCTTAATTTGCATGATAAAGTTTAATATTATTATTCCGAACTCAATTGCATGATAATTAGGTTAGACAATTAAGCGAAGCCTTGCACCGCAGACTTAGTTGGAGAATCTGTTATCTATAGTTAAACTATCAGAAGTGCGTGACTGTGAATGAAAGGAGTAACACTAGAATAGGCATTAGCTATCATGACCGGATTCGTTATTAACTAGACTAGGTTGAATAATAATATCCTACGGACCTTGATCGGAATGTATGTGTAGGTTATTAAGCTGTGACAGGACCTTAACTTACGTGAACACTACATCGTGTATCTTTAGTGACCGAGGATAAACATAGAAATTCATAGTGAAGAATCTGAACCGAGCTCATCTCTTGCATCTTTATTTACACCTTTTATACTTGCTGTCTGTGTGTGCGCCAGTTATACTTGCGCAACAGTTTTCTTTCTTTTTCTTGTTTTAACTCACAACCCCAATCTTTAGTTTGTAGTTAAAAGGCGACTTCTCACCGTTCCCTGTGGATTCGACCCCAGCTTACCAAGACTATACTAGTAGGAGAGCCGGGACAAATTTGCAGCAATCAACGACGTGCTCGTCAAATTTTGGCGCCGTTGCCGGGGAGCAGCTAGAGAAGTTTCTTTTCTTTTCTTTTCTTTTTCTTCGTTATTTACTTTTTAATTTCTTATATAAAAAATCCAAAAAAAAATTTTACTTACGTTTAATTTTGCTGTTGTTTTTGTTTTGTATGGAAGATTTTGGTGAGAATAGTGTAATCGGCAGAAGAAGAGAGACACCAGACGCGCCAATGCGCAACGCCGAGAACATCTTTGCTCGCCTACACCCAGCTGAACTCGAGGAAATCAGAAGAGAAGTACGCAGGGATTTAGAGTTCAGAATGGACGCTGAATTACCAAGGAATGACAACCTGCCTCTGAACAACATGGATGTACTCGTGCCGCCACCTGTTGCGCGCGTACCTGCTCAATTTGTGGCGCGATGCACCATCAAAGAGATGTCGGCTCCCCATCCCGTTAACCAACCTTGGTGCATCGTGCTACCTCCACATGGACACTTCGAGGTGCGAACTCAGCTTGTTCACTACATACCAAAATTCCATGGTATGGCCAGTGAAAACCCAGTTAAGCACGTACGAGAGTTCGCGGCTATCTGTGAGAATATGATGAATGGGAACGAGGACCCAGAGTTGTTGAAGTTAAGAGCTTTCTCATTCTCACTTTGTGATTCAACTCGACAATGGTTGATGGGGCTAGCACCGGGATCGATAAGGACGTGGCCCGAGTTGCAGGAACGGTTCTTGGATAAGTTCTACCCTGCAACCAAGGTATCACTACTCAAAAGAGAGCTAGCTGCGCCAAAGCAGTTGCACGGAGAGTCATTATCCGAGTACTATGAGCGGTTCAGGGAACTTGAAGCGAACTGCTACAATCATGGACTCCCACAACATGTCCTGATAGAGAACTTCCTCAATGGATTAACTGAGATGGAACTCAGGTTGCTAAATGCTTGCGCAGAAGGCAATGTAAGGAACATGTAACCATAGGATGTTTGGAAGTTAATAGAGGACACGGCCGATCAAGTTAGATATCAGGTTTCCTTGGAAAACAACCGTGCTAGATCTATGCATCAAGTGGATGTCACTGGAGAGATTAGAGAATTAAAGGACATGATGCAGAAACTGATGATGAAACAGAGCACCGATACAAGACCCTGCGAATTCTGTCATGCCACAGACCATCTGACAGACGCATGCCCCTCCCTATTCGAAGAACACGCAGATGTTAATGCAGTAGGAGGATGGAATAACGGTCAGGCTAGGCAAGGACAGCCTAGATTCGGCTTAGCAGAGAACGAGTTTAGTTGGAAGAATGAACAGAATTTCCAGAGACCGCGCGCTGACTGGCGCGCGCAACCTAATGCACCCACTGGCGTGCGACCTTACGCGCCAGCTGCTTCCTACAACCCACCGCACAGACGCACTGAAGGGCAAACGCAGAATACTCAACCACCCAAGAAGTCATTAGAGGAAATAGTAGGTCAGTTGGCGAGACAGTGAGGAATGAATGAAGAGCAGAATGATAAAAGGTTTAAACTGATAGAGAACCAGCTCACTCAGATTACCACAGCTGTGAATGAATTGAAGGCTAGTGATGGTAATCTGCCCTCTCAGGTCATTCAGAATCCGAAGGGAAGTATCAACATGGTTCAGATGGATGCGCCACAACCGGAAAGTACTAGCGCGCCAGCTGATACACATGCTACTGATGGCGCAGCAGATCTGAACACAAAAATAGTCGTTGCACGTACCAACCCTGACGCACAAGAGGAGAATAAGGATGAAATCATGCTGGATGATTTCCAAGCCAGTTAAAGCTTTGTTTAGCTCCAGATTTACCAGAGAAACTCGCTGATCCGGGAACTTTTACCATTCCGTGCTTTATTGGAGACACCCTGGTTAGCGAGTGCATGTTAGACTTAGGAGCCTCGGTTAACTTGCTGCCATATTCGCTATATTCAGCATCGTCAATGGGACCTCTAGAGCCGAAAGACATTGGATTACTACTTGCGGACAACTCACGGACCGAAGCAAAGGGGAAGTAGTAGATGTCTTGACTCATGTCGGCGAACTCAAGTTCCTAGCAGATTTCTATGTAGTTGACATGAACAAGCCGAATACTGAAGCCAGAGAAACCGTGTTGCTTGGCCGACCATTCATGAGAACCGCGCAAGTGTGCATTGATGTCGGTAAAGGTATGGTGACTACAAGATAAGAAGCACATACTCAGATTAGATGTCATCAACAGAATCAGGTTGTCCGAGGAACCATTGGTAAATGATCGGGTAAAGTTCAAAAGCAAAGCACCATACCAAAGCATTCTGAGATGATGCGCGCCAGCCAGAAGACTATGCCTTTGGCGCGCCAGAACAACATAAAGATAAGCCACCGATAAGAAGAGCAGAGAGCGAAGCCGAGAGCAACATGATACTTGGGAACAGCATCGGAACGCAGATATGGTGCGCAGGATGATCATGCAAAATAGAGCTGCACGACTCAGGGCCGCGCAAGAGTTAAACTGCGCGCAGTCTGGCGCATACGCAAGAAGTAACACGCGCTTCGCATTTTCTATTACTCTTCCTCCGATCATATTAATTACATTTATCTTGATACTAACACTCTTGAATTTTTGCCATGCAGAAAAGTGATAAACAGAAGTAGGCAAAAGTTCAAGTGCGGGGGAGGAGATCCATGAGTGCACATTTGCGTCGAGCTAATGACGTTAAACAAAGCACTCGTCGAAAGGTACTCCGACAAACTTAACTTAGATTATTTTCGTTTGTTTTTGGTGTTTAGTTTTAGTTTTAGGTTTAGGTTTAGTTTTGGGCCCATGTAGTTTTGGGCCATGCATGCATATGGGCTTTTTGTACTATAAATATGTGATGTGGGGTTCATTTTGTGTTACATTTCATTTTCAACTTATCTCACTAAACACAAAAACCCAAAGCCACCACCGACCGCCACCACTGCCGCCGCGCCGCCGCCACCGTCAAACCCAAAATTTCATGATTTTCGGCCAGAACGTAGATCTCAGTGCAGGTAATCTACTGTTCAAATTTAAGTACATTTGGATCAGTTTTGCTGTACCAATTGTCCTGTCACGCGCGCCAGATAAGGATTGTTCAGTGTTTTTCTTGCTTGCTATTATGTCGATCTGCAGAGACCAGTCTGAGAAATTGGATTTTGAGCTTAAGTATAGGATGTACAGTAGGTGTGAGATTTTGCCTACGATTTTTGTGGATGAGGAGTTCCTCCATGAGATGGGGCTCTGTGAAGAAGTGCATGCGGCTTTCACCGCAACTGGATGGGGAGCGTTTATGGAGCTGTCCTCAGACACGGAGGTGGAGGATACACTGGAGTTCCTCGCATCATATGAGGGACTAGCTGATCGGATTCGGTACCGCCATAGGGGCGTGTACTATGAGGCCACGCCATCACAGTTTAGCGCGACGCAGAAGTAGACGAACACACTGACCAAGAGGCTTGGGACGATTGGAAGGATGGCAGTAAGCCGTATGCAGGAGGAAGAAGCCTTGGAACTGAATTGTTGGATCCGAAGATGTTTTATCTTCAAAGGCTGATCTCGCATTCGATATTGGGCCAGTACAATGGATCTCAGAGGCCCGGATTAGTGGACATGGAGATCCTCAAGGGTCTCTACTATGGGAAGAAGGTGCGCTACACGCGCCTGCTCACCAGCTACTGGGAAGCGGTAAGCATGAAGGGCCCGCTGCTATGTGGAGGTTTGATCACGCACTTTTTGCGTGCGCTGCATATGGAACCATGGACTGAGGAGCATACTATTGTACGGGCTGAGTACCTGACGCGCCAGAAGATGCGTCTGTATAAAGGGATAAAGATTCGTGCGGATGGCACCGCATATTGGAGCTACAGGCCCGAGTTAAAGAATGCCAGACCTGCGCCAGAGGTGGAGGCGCAAGAGCCTGTGGCACCCGGAAGGAGCAAGCGCAGATCTGAGCATGCGTGAGCTGAGTCTAGCGCACAAGGCAATGGTGCACAAGGCAATGGTGCACAAGTGCAGATTGATGAGCGCTGGGTGTTCAACGCCCAGCGTGTGATGGATTATGTAGCACGCCAGGGTGCTAACTTGGACTTAACGCCACCCAGGGGTTGGCGCGCGGGCGACCCAATTCCAGAAGAATATGCAATCCAGGATGTCGACCCAATTGAAGAGCTCACCCGATCATTCTCCCCGTCTTCGTTTTCTGCTTCTTTTTAAATATGTTGTAATCGGTGTCTGAGCATTATCGGTGGCTGACTTATTTGAACTGCTGCTTTAAAACTCGTATATTTTAATTGTCATTATGTTATGTACGGCGTTTTAATGCAACCGATGTGTGACTTATTTCGGCGGTGTGGTTAAATTCTGGATTGTGATCGGTGCAAAATGCTATATGTGCATGCATTACTATTGCCTTCTTTACTATTTGTGCATAACGTGAGGACACATTTTTGTTTAAGTGTGGGGGGGTAGGAGTACATCTATCTTAGGAGTAGTTTAGATTTTTTTTTCGTTTTTAAGATAAATTTTTTGTTTTTAATTTAGTCTAGACAAACTGAATGTGAACATCTCAAGAGGTAATTGTGCGCTAGAAACACTGGCTTGCGCGACCTGTGTGCGTACTCGCGCACCTGTGCTAATTTGTGCATATATGACATAGTCTGATTTTTTGTTACTTTTTTAAAATTTTGTGTATCTCTTGAGTGGAATAACGAGGGATGTGGAGCTGATAGAAACGTCCTAGAGAAGCAGTTGACCGAACGAAGCTTGAGGATCGGTTGTATGGTTATGAGTATTCGTGGAGGTTGGTACTCCGCGGTGAAAGGATAAAAGAGCACGCACAGTCACGCAGATGCCAAAGGAAGAAACCCTAATGACGTGACGAGACGGGAAAACAGACCATCTTCGCTGAAGTTTGTCGCTCAGGAAGGGGCGCGCGGTTGTAAACGCGTGGCCTGACTTGCGCGCGACTGGTCAGAAGCGAGAGCGGGGCGTGGTTCCATAGCTGCTATCCGAAGGCCATGATTGGAAACCGTTCTAGGGAAAAGTAGACCCGGACCAGATAAAAGAAAGTATTCAATTCAAAGTTAAAGCTCAAAGGCCGAAACAATGAAAAGAAGAATTGTGCAACAAAAGAATTATCATCTGTCCGTGAAACAAATAGTGAAGCGTCAAAGACGTGAAGCTCAGAAACCCTAAGACGCAAATCAATCACGTATCAAAAAAAGTGAATACAAATAACCATGCAATCGCAACTCGAGAAGAATTCGGTGACCGGTGCTTGAAAAGGACTATCTCCCAATCATCCGAATTGATATGCATTCCATAAAAGAGGTAACACAAGGTTTGAATTAATGACTCAAATCAGTTTTATGTTGTATAATCATAGTTGCGCAGGTTGTGAGAGAGGCGCAGACGTGTGGCGCAGTAAGTCCAAACATTCACGCGTGCATTACACAAAAGGTAAGGAAGCCGGCTTGTTCAGGGACGAACAAGAGTAAGTGTGGGGGATTTGATAGAGTGCTTTTGTACGCTACTTTAAGTCCGTTACACTGCTTATATTCTAACACATTTTAGTATAAGATTACGCTTTTGGTGTAGTTTTGTATTACAGGCTAATTAGAAGAGTTAGAACAAAAACGCAACAAGAAGGCTGAAATTCGGAACAAAAGGCAACAAGGTTACAACAAAGGACAAAAGACCACTAGCGCGCGAGCACTATGGCGTGCGAGTAAGGGTCGCGCAGTAGACAGCAAAACGGTGACGTCAGCAGACAGCGAAATACCCGGGGCGATGACGTCATCACGCGCAAAGAATATTTCTAAGTTCAGTTTTTGGAGATCAATATATTTCCTAACCTGATTTTTAGAGATAAAGATGATTTCCAACAGATATTCTTGCCTAAATATTCGTGGAAACCCTAGGAGGCAAGACTATAAATACAAAGCTTCATGAAAATCCCAAGGGCGATTTTGTAGAGAAGAGTAGAATTCCGGCCGAGCCGTGCGCGAGAGCTGTCACGCGAGCCTGACGACGCACCACTCAGATTTGTCTTGTTATTTTAGTTGTTCCATAATTATTCTTGAGATGTATTCACTCAGTATGAGTAGCTAAACTCACTGAATTCGGTTTGGATTGGAATCTATGAATTATATGTTTTGAGGTCTTGTTCTTAATTTGCATGAAAAAGTTTAGTATTATTATTCCGAACTCAATTGCATGATAATTAGGTTAGACAATTAAGCAAAGCCTTGCACCGCAGACTTAGTTGGAGAATATGTTATCTATAGTTAAACTATCAGAAGTACGTGACTGTGAATGATAGGAGTAACACTAGAATAGGCAATAGCTACCTTGACCGGATTCGTTATTGACTAGACTAGGTTGAATAATAATATCATAGGGACCTTGACCAGAATGTATGTGTAGGTTATTAAGCTGTGACAGGACCTTAACTTACGTGAACACTACATCGTGTATCTTTAGTGACCGAGGATAAACATAGAAATTCATAGTGAAGAATCTGAACCGAGCTCATCTCTTGCATCTTTATTTACACCTTTTATACTTGCTATCTGTGTGTGCGCCAGTTATACTTGCGTCAAAATTTTCTTTCTTTTTCTTGTTTTCACTCACAACCCCAATCTTTAGTTTGTAGTTAAAAGGCGACTTCTCACCGTTCCCTGTGGATTCGACCCCAGCTTACCTAGACTATACTAGTAGGAGAGCCGGGTTATATTTGCAGCACTCAACGACGTGCTCATCAACGTTTTACCTTTGCAGGGGGGAAATATTGGTTTACGAAAGCTTGAGCTAAGGCGTCCCATGTCTTGAATGTATTTGGCTCGTGTCCTTGAAGCCAATCTTTTGCTCCATCAGTTAGAGAAAATGGAAATAGCTTCAGGTAAACTATTTCTCGAGGTACTCCTGCAAATTTATACGTACGGCATAATTCGTAAAATTATTAAGATGAACGTGAGGGTTACCGTAGCCGTCGAATGATTCACTCTTGATCATTTGGATGAGTCCTCCTCGAAGTTCAAAGTCATATCCTTCTTCATTGGGAATGCGAATGGGAGAATCATAACTTCCAATAGTTGGAGTTATGTAATACTCGGCTGGTTGCTCGACTTCAGCCCCTGCTCGAGTTTGATTTTCCATATCTGGTCGAGTGAGACGATTTGTTCTCGGTTTCTTTGGTATTGTCCAATGGAAATTCCACGAAGTTGAGGTTAAAGGTCTAGAAGATCTCGAAGAGCTAGAACTTGAATTTGTGACGACCACTTGCACCTTTTTCTTCGCTTTAGAGTTTGATTGCATTCACCTACAAAAAGATGAATTTTAGTAATAGCTAGAAAAATAAGCAAATGAAAGTTTTTATTACTACTATTTTATTTTTATTTATTTTTATTTATTTATTTATTTAGGATTTCGAGTGACTCGAAATCTAGAACTAAAAATTAAACTAGTGAAAAGATTTTAGAAACTAAAAACTAAACACCGTTCCCCAGCAACGGCGCCATTTTGACGTGCATGCAATTCAGATGGTTGATATTCCAACACGCAACTCAAAAGAATTTATAGAACTAGGGGTGACCTAGTGTCGAACCCAAGGGAACAGTGGAGTCAAGTTATATTTCAAACTCGATTACTAGCTTTTAATTCTCTACACTCGATTACTAGCTTTCAATTTAGTTCTTAAGTGTTTTATTTATTTCAAAGGCAATATTATTTATTCAAAAGGCAATATTTAAAGAAACGGTTTAGTTATCAAATATTAAAAACTATGACAAAGATGAGAATCCTCCACTAATACTTATGGTTTCACTCGAACAAGACATAGATTATTGTTACGAATTTTTCTTCTTGATGACAATTTAATATAGAACGTATAGTTATATGATAATATAAATCCTCACTCCCGTGTTAGATTTATATTATAGAATTTAGACTGAGTAGCATTAGCATACGAATCCTCACTCCCGTGTTAGATTCGCACGTAAACATCTACTCGACTAGCTTCATTCCTCCCGGTGTTTTCACTAATCTGTCCAAATACGCTTATTAATACATTCATGCACCAAATATACTCGCTGCTCCCGCTTTGCTAATATACTCGATCTAATGGTTGTATTGATTCTAAAATAGTCTAAGTTCACCTCCCGGTCCTTCCCTAGAAAATACTACTCGACCTACTCTTCTAGACGTTTTGTCAGGACACCTAGACGTAGTGCTCGGGTGTGATTCAACACACATAATAGTCATACAAGAATTGATTCATGTAAATTAAATAATCATGTTCTAGTTATTCATAAGCATTAGGGATTCATCAAATCCCCATCATAAGGAAACTACTCACTCATCTCGAGTGACAATGCAAACATGTTCAAATGATTGTAAGTAAAACGATTGTAAATAAAACAAGAGTAAAGTTTAGAAAGTCTCAGTGATTGATGATTCACGGTCGAGCTCCAAGCTGCTGCTATTTCCTCGTTATCTCGAGTACAAAATTAGGTTGAATATCTTCTGTAATTTAAACGGTCTCCTGAGCTCTCTCGGCTCCTTCTTCTTCTTCACTTGGTTACTCGACTTCAATCAATCACTTGGTCGGGTAGGGTCTCTGCCCTCCTCCATTTGCTCGGTGTCCCTTGTTATGTTTATATAGTGAAGATCAATCAAAGGGTCGAGTGGATGAAAGGTCTTGCTTTAACTCCCGTCATAAATGGTCAAGTAAATGGAAAGGTCTTCTTATCCACTTGTATTAAATCACTCGAGTGGAATGAAAGATCTAGCTTATCCACTCATTAAATGGCTCGAGTAAATGAAGAGAATCCATACGAAGGGTCTTGGTCACGTGATAACTTGCTCGAGCAGTGCATTTACTCGGTCGAGTAACATGAGTCTTTAGCTATTCTAGCTCGGGTCAAGTACTTCGGTGCACTCGGTCTAAGAATTGCATAAATGCTTCCAATTATGTCTGATTTAGGCCGAATTCACGTCCTTTTCCTCATATTTCCATTTGTGCTCCTTCGTAAGGCTGGAATCGTGTTTTTGACCTAAAAAATCAATCAAAGTATCAAAAGTAATATATTTTACGTTATAATCATAGGAAATAAGCATGAAAGTAGGGGCTTAAAATAGACATTTCTAACACTGATCAGTGATGGTTGATGCAAGAACTTGATCTTGTGCTTCCCTTGCTCTAGGTCTCGTCGACTTTCAATCCACCTATCAAGCAATCAAAAGAAACCAAGATAAGTAAACAATATCACAAAACAAGTAAGTAATAACACTCAAACAAGCAATTACAGAAACTAAAAAGAAAATAAAGTGAATTAAGCAAACAAAAGTAAAACTAAACTGGAAAACTATCTAAGAACTCTTCCCCGGCAACGGCGCCATTTTGAGGTGTAATTTAGGGTAGTATTTATGCAAACACTTATCCTAGTCACGCATCAAACACATTTATAAATCGAGTGACCTCGAGTCGAACCTAAGAGAAGAGGTGATAGTTAACTAGTTAAGAATTACCTTGGTTTGATTAACATAAAAGGGTTGGGGGATGTAGATTAAAGTTTAATAGGGTTTAATAACAATTACAGAAAAGTGATCAAGGACTTCTACTTCACCCGTAGGACATAGGAGAGTTAGCACACTCAATTTACTAGCACAAATCACATTTAGTTTGAATTCTCATGGCTACGCATCATCCTTCCAAGTTTAACTCTCGTTCCATCCTTGGAGATTAGATGATGCGCTAAAAGGTTTCAATTCTCAAGCTCTCGCTCTATTCAATCACATGGAATTCAAGTGCACAACCTCAAGCTCTCGCTCTATTGGAAAGGCACTCAAACTCAACATCAAACCAAGCCTATCACCAAGAGGAATTGTCGCTCTCGCGCACAATTGACTCTCAAAGCAACATTGATATAGTTACCAACATCCTAGGGTTCAATCGTCATCAACTCATAGGAAGTTAATTCACTTTGACACACTTAGGCATTTCGTCAAACACTTGGCATGCATCATTATGAACAAGTAACTACAACAATTAAGATTCAACTAAAATGTATTTCAAACGCATAGAAAGAGTATACAAACATCATCCAAATCCTAGGGGATCCATATGATCCCAATCACATGAACAACTACTCAAACATAACTAAAAATGTAAACAAACTAATCAAAATGGAAATGAACAACATGATAATGAAAGTAGAGATAAAAAAGCTTAGGAGATGTTGATGATCTTCAAGTCTTCATCTTCACTTCATCATCTTTGAGTCAAGGATTTCTTTAGGTGTGTGAATTTTGAACTTCCAAGGATCCCTCCAAAAATGGTTGAGGAATCTATTTATACTTAGGAGCAAAAACTGCCGTTTTGGACTTGCTCAGGAGAGTAAAATTCTTGCTGTCTTTGGGTTGTCCACCAGAGTAAAAAAGTTGCTCGGGAGAGAAAATATTTACTCGGGAGAGTAAAAACTCAGAGATAGATCCTAAGGGTGAAATTTTGCTCTCCCAGAGCTAAATTTCTACTCGGGAGAGGAGAAACCCACTGAGTTTTTGTGTATCAAAGTTTACAACTTGCTCGGCCTAGCAAAGTTTACTTGGGAGAGCAGAATTTCAGAGTTAGAAAATTCAGATTGCTTGCTAGGAGGGAAATTCTGCTCGGGGGAGCAAAATTTCTACTCAGGAGAGCAAACCTCTTTGGCTCTTTTTATGTCCTTTAATCCCCATTTTTGCTCTCTTTTGCACTTGATAGCTCCATGGTTTTACTTCTTGAATATATCCTAAAATAAGCATAAGAAGTATCAATTCTTTCACATTTAATCGAAAACAAACAAGAATCAAAGGTAGGATGCGTTCAAATGTTGATATATATGAATGCTATCACTACTGTAGGACAGATGACCGAGTCGCTGACATTTTCACGAAGGCCTTGCATAAGGAACTCTTTGAAAGGCGCTGAATGGAGCTGGGTATGATCTATATATCCTAATCAGTATATAACTTCTACTACTGACCTCTGTCTGAACTAGATAATCATATTGTGGTGTCAGTAGATATAAGTGACTAGTGATCATCGACTAGAGGTCACATGACTTGTGTAACTAGTAGCTTCAGTACATTTTAAAACTCCCGTCACATGTGGTAAAACCAAGATATATTTATGTTCTTTGTGACCTAACTACACTTCCTGTTTTTTCCCACATTATAAGCCCAAAGGAAGTGATTGAGACCATCCCTAACCTATTCCAGAACTAGTTGTCTCCGGTCCCTATTTTTATTGACTAGCAGTTTGGAGACACTAGTAAAGGAAATACACACATATTCGAGTATGATTATATGCTTTAGTGTGATTATGTGATTCTGATGAACCTAACATGTTTTTGTTTGGAGTAATGTCTTCTGTCACTAGGACAACTACCACATTACTCCCTTCGCAATGTACCTGGGACTGGTTAACCAGAGTGACCAATGAGATGCAGATTTCTTTTCACGACCAAAGAAAACATTTGGACTTATCAAGTTAGAAAAGATAATGACGAGCGATGGATTTGGATTCTTTTTGAAACTATTTTGAAATTCAAGTTTTGGTGAGCGAATATCTCGAAGGAGATATTGAAGATATATATTTGGGTTGTTGGGATCAACCTTTATCACATATCCGACTTGAAATCCTAATTTCAGAACTCTATCAGACCCTCTGCTCTCTCTAATGGATTTCCCCAAGTTCAACTTTGCCGCTCTTTCACTACGGAGGAAATAAGGGCTATGGCAAGTGCGGCGGAGAAGATTGAACAGGCAAAGGCGGCCGAGATAGCTAAGGCGGCGGTATCCACGTCTGACGTCCCTCAGATTGCTACTCCTGAGAACAAAGAAGTCAATACGAGTGTCTCACCTCCACCGCCTGAGGTTTTCCTTGCCCCAACAGAAGCACAAGTCAATGTGACAATTGAAAACATTGTGAAGTCCATTCCCATTGACGACAATCCTCAGAAGGAGAAGTCAGCAGAAAAGGTAGATGGAATGACCTTGGAGACTGAGACGACTCAGGCGGTTGGGAGTCATGAGAAGAGAAGTGGAGTGGGTCCTTCTAAAACCCTCCTGACGGCGGAGCCCACTGATAAGTCACCAACCAAAAAGGTAGAACAGGTTGGGACTTCTTATCAGCCTGATTCACCTCTGAGCTTTGAGAAGGTGGACGATTTCGGGGAAAAGGGGATTACCGAAGAGTTAACAGCCCCTAATGAGGATGGTGGAAAAAGGGCAATATCAGCAGATGGTGATGACCAGACTTCCGAGATGGAAGAAGACAGTGTAGACATCTTCCCAAAAGGGAAACAGACTTCACAAAATAGTCAAGTGGAAAGTCAGAGTATGGGAGTCTCTCTGGAAAGAAGAATTGGCACCAGCCGCCAAGCAGCAAGCGAAAGGAGGATCCCTCAATCTTTGATGGACGTCTGGTGGGAATTAAAACCGAGCCAAAGACAAGGAGGGATGCAGCCAAGGACTTCCCAAAGTCATCAGACAAGTCATGCTAAGGTATTGTCCGTGATATGGCCTTTGACCCTGATTATTTAATTAATAATGATCTTGGATTGGTTGTTGAAACGTTTGCTCATCAAGGGTGGGGTGACTTGTTTGTGGGACCAGCAATGGTGGACATTGGATTGGAAAGGAGTTTTATAGGTCTTTTGAACTCGTGTCAAGTGGTTGTCTCCTTTAAGATGGGTAAGGAGAAGTTCAAATTTACAGAGAGCGATCTTGCAACCATTCTGGGTGTTCCCTGTGAAGGTTATGGCGAGTTCTATGGAGGAATTCCTATAGAAGTCACTGAGGCGGAGGTTCATGACACAAATTTGGGGAAGGGAGAGAATATGCTGGTGGTCTCTCGGGTACTCCTTGAGTATTTAGCCCTCTGTCTTCTGCCCAGGGGTGGTAAACACACAGTACCCACAACCTATGAGGAGGTACTATTGTGGAAGATATTGACAAAGGCATTAGTCAATTTGCCCAAGATCATTCTCCAACTCATGGTGGTTGTCAAGAAGTCTCAGTCCAAAAAGCTTCCCTATCCCCGAATGGTCAAACAGATATCACCCAAAGACTGAAGTTTGTTGATCTTGACCACTCAATGAAGGACATATGGGCCGTATCAATTATGTCTGGACTAATGACATTGGCTGGGTACACAAGTATGAGTCTCCTAAGGGGGTAGACAGAGACGAGGAGGAGGAGAAGGAACATGTGCCAGTGATAAGTCTAGATGATGAGGGTCAGAAGGTCCAGGAGCAAGTTGAGGATACCAGTGCTGTTTCTCAGAGGAAGGAAATTATCAACCTGCTCAAGTCTTTGAATGAAAAGATGGATCAATTGCTCGCAGTGGATAAATTGCTTGCTGTCCATGCCACTAGTCACACCACTTGATCATTGATGACCAGTCTCAAGGCCCCTCCAGTTTCAATCCCAGCACATCTTTCCCTTATTCTTGTTAAACTTTGAACTGATCTTGTCCTTTTTGCCTGCTGTGACGGGCTGCTTTATCTTGAACTGCACTCTTTTACACCTGAGTATGCTTGACTGATATTTCGGTGTATTTCTTGTCCTCTTATCTACTAACCCAGATTATGATATTTTTTTGATAATGACAAAAGGGGGAAGTAGTGGTTGTTCTATGCAGGTAAAGGACTCAGTTCATGAGGAGCCTTAACAAGACAAACTAAAGCTTGGACTTAGGGGGAATGCTCAGTTTCTTGGTCGGTAACTGAATCTGCACATCACTTGTTCCTATTTTTGTTATCGATTATTTGTCATCATCAAAAAGGGGGAAATTGTTGAACCCTTGGGTTTTGATGATGATAAGTGATCAATACTAAATAGTGTATTGAGTGTGCAGATTGTGCTTCAGTGGTTATGCCAGCGACAGTCAGGTCGTGAACAATGACTAGTCGGTAGTCGTTGGTCGTTCCGGATATCTCGGTTAGAGAAAAATCAAGGACGAATCCTTTATCATTTTGATTGATTGTATTGTTTGAGATAATATTCCAACTACTGATAAATCAAATATTGGTTGAAGATTTGATTAGATTTAAACTTTCCTAATTGTATCTTGCATGATTGTAGGATTTGTTGGGGAAGGCATGCGACTCAATATAAAAGGCTGGAGCGGCAGCCAGGGTCGGAGTGAATTTGTGAGAAAGCTGTGAGCGATCAAGAACAGAGCACAAGGCGGCGAGTCCAATCAGCAGAGGTGTAATCGGAATCACGTTCACTACGTTAGTTCGGTTATATTAGGTAGCAAGTTAGAGACTTTAACAATCCATCTAACTTGAGACAAGGAGTACTGCTGAACTTTGACTTATTGGTGGTTGAGGAACAAAGGCTGCAGCTTAGAACATAAACGAGGAGTTGTACTGACTGATCAAGTGTAGTCACAGACCAAGGGCATTAATAAAATTCGAAGTTGAGAATCCTTCCAGCAGGGGGTGGTTTTTCCCAGTTGGGTTTCCACCTAAAATAGTGAGCATTCATTTACTTTTTGTTCTTTAAGTTACTTTCACTAGTTCCGCTGCAACTAGTCGTATCGAGGGACTAGTCGACCCTCACGACTAGTAAAACTAGCTAACCCCGATCCAACAGATTTCTTGAAAATAAAAGCAAGTCTGCACTTATAATTTGTTGCCTAAACTTTTTGTTGCTACTTCAACTTGTATATGTTCGCTAAATTGGATAACACCACTTCCGCTGTATGTTTAGGTCCACAATCCGAATCTATAGAAATCAACAACTCGGATCCAAAATGCATCTTTACTGTTGAAATAGAGTTCGTCACTTTGGTCGAATCAAGCCAAACAAAACCACATATTTCTAACAAAAGCGAAAGACAGCTAAGTTACTTTCAAAGACGAAACATCTGTCAATACCAAGTTAAAGCGGAACCGGTTATATGTAAACAAGCCAATGATAACCTCTGACCCAACGATATTGAATAATACTCAAAATATAGATGTAACTGAAACACCCTATACTCCACATTAATACCATCATAAAATGGATCATCCATCATCTCCATGACAAAGCTAGTGTAAAAATAATGAATACCTTGCACTGCTTGTGATAACCATTGCTCAAGTGGATGAGTTATTGAAGTCAAGGAGATCTGAAAAGTGTGATTATCCCTTTGAGTAAAATGTGTCTCTTTCCCTTTTCAATATTCACCTGCTAGTTGAACAGTTGTAACCTTCTCATGGCTATTTGATCAAATTGCATCACAGTGGAAACCTAAGTCTTGCCTTCTTCTCAAATCTTATTATCTAGCAGTAATGGTACTCCGAGTATTCTTAGAAAGGGTCGTAGCAAACAGTGTAAAACATGATATTTTCATTAGATCGTGGACTCTTTCGGGAGGTTTTGCTGGTGGTAACTCATAAATCAGTTCCTCGAAGACATTATGTCGAGCATTTTGTATGCATAAACTATTCAACTTGTTCTGGACCAGCACATTCTCACCCTCCAAATTTGAATCATCAACTGTGCTTATTTCCCTTAGTTTGTTGTTGATGACCAATTGAAATTCATCACAACTACAACCCCGAGTCTCTACTTTCCCAACTGATTTAACCAAAACCATATCCCTAGCATAAACATCACACTAAGAGTCCTGAGCTCTCGTTGAAATGATGATCCATCGACAGAGATGAGATTTTGGTACTGAAGGCAGGATACATTATATCCATGGAAGCCTCCTTAGTTGACACTTCGAATATTCCTGACCCTTGTGACGAGCTCGGCTTCTTCCCTGATCCATTCCACAAGTATTCTAACATTACCTGATATGTTTGACTCATATGCGAAATTGAAGAAGCAATCCGATCTAGTTTTGCATTTATCCATTCGAGATGTTCCGCAAACAACTCGGACACCAACGCATCGTCTTCCATTGAAGGATGTAATCGACTGATGAAACAGATGAATATGGAAGAATATGAAAGCACTAGTTGATAGGAATCAGAAATTGAAGAGAAGAGATTGAGTTGAGGACGGAGAGATGAACGGAGAGAGGAGATGATCGAAGATGAAACTGATTGGAGAAGGAAGAGGATTAGGGTGTAAAGGTGCAAAGGATTTCATTATTTCCAAACATGTATTTATACTAATTAATATCACCTTTTAATCAACGACTAAAATTTACTTGCACTTTCTTCACTTGCATGCACTCTTCATTCGTATCAAGTGGCCTGGCTCGTGTTAGGATTTAGAAATATGAAGATGACAAGATAAAAGGAGAATGAGTAAAATATTGTATTGATCTCAATTAGGAAAGAACAGATATAAATACATGTAGAAATAGCTAAATATAGAATGAGATAAAAGTAAATTTGTCGAAAATGAGAAAATAAATGTGATGATATTAATGTGATGCTCTAAATCTTATTACCCTCCCTCAATCTCAACTATTGACAAATTGTTGAGATTGCAAACTCCTTGAACAACGGTAGCAGCTAATAGATCTAGAAGAAAATTATGTCTCAGGACAAATAAGGTGGACGGAGAAAGCACGTCTCACTATTAAAAGAGTTGAGGAAACACATCTCAACGAGGGTGGAGGAAAGACATCTCACACCATAAATAAGATGAACGGAAAACAAGTCTCATCGTAAATAAGGTCATGATAGAGTGCTTTTGTACGCTACTTTAAGTCCGTTACACTGCTTATATTCTAACATATATTAGTATAAGATTACGCTTTTGGTGTAGTTTTGTATTACAGGCTGATTAGAAGAGTTAGAATAAAAACGCAACAAGAAGGCTGAATTTCGGAACCAAAGACAACAACTTGACAACAAAGAACAAAAGACCACCGGCGCGCGAGTGAGGGTCGCGCAGAAGACAGCAAAACGGTGACGTCAGCAGACAGCGAAATACCCCGGAGCGATGACGTCATCACGCGCAAAGAATATTTCTAAGTTCGGTTTTTGGAGATTAAATATTTCCTAAGCTAATAATTAGAGATAAAGAAGATTTCCTACAGATATTCTTGCCTAAATATTCGAGGAAACCCTAGGAGGCAAGACTATAAATATAAAGCTTCATGGAAATCACAGTAAGCGTACTTAGAGAGAGCTGGACACGGGCAGAAGGAAGAGCAGAATTCCGGCAGATTGTGCGCGCGAGCTGTCACGCGAGCCTGCCGACGCACCACATCAGATTTTCTTGTTATTTTAGTTGTCATATAATTATTCTTGAGATGTATTCATTCAGTATGAGTAGCTAAACTACTGAACTCGGTTTGGATTTGAATCTATGAATAATATGTTTTGAGGTCTTGTTCTTAATTGCATGATAAAGTTTAGTATTATTATTCCGAACTCAATTGCATGATAATTAGGTTAGACAATTAAGCGAAGCCTTGCACCGCAGACTTAGTTGTAGAATCTATTATCTATAGTTAAACTATCAGAAGTACGTGACTGTGAATGATAGGAGTAACACTAGAATAGGCAGTAGCTACCTTGACCGGATTCGTTATTGACTAGACTAGATTGAGTAATAATATCATACGGACTTGACCGGAATGTATGTGTAGGTTATTAAGCTGTGACAGGACCTTAACTTACGTGAACACTACATCATGTATCTTTAGTGACCGAGGATAAACATAGAAATTCATAGTGAAGAATCTGAACCGAGCTCATCTCTTGCATATTTATTTACATCTTTTATACTTGCTGTCTGTGTGTGCGCCAGTTACTTGCGCGCAGTTTTTTTTCTTTTCTTGTTTTACTCACAACCCCAATCTTAGTTTGTAGTTGAAAGGAGATTTCTCACCGTTCCCTGTGGATTCGACCCCAGCTTACCAAGACTATACTAGTAGGAGAGCCGGGACAAATTTGCAGCACTCAACGACGTGCTCGTCAAATTTTGGCGCCGTTGCCGGGAGCGGCTAGAGAAGTTTTCTTTTCTTTTCTTTTTATTTGTTATTTACTTTCTAATTTTTTATATAAAAATCCAAAAAAAAATTAGTTACGTTTAATTTAGCTGTTGTTTTTGTTTTGCATGGAAGATTTTGGTGAGAACAGTGTAATCGGCAGAAGAAGAGAACTCCAGACGCGCCAGTGCGCAACGCCGAGAACATCTTTGCTCGCCTACACCCAGCTGAACTCGAAGCAATCAGAAGAGAAGTACGCAGAGATTTAGAGTTCAGAATGGACGCTGAACTACCTAAGAATGACAATCCTCTGAACAACATGGATGTACGCGCGCCACCACCTGTCGCGCGCGTACCTGCTCAACCTGTGGCGCGACGCACCATTAAAGAGATGTCGGCTCCTCAAGCCGTTAACCAACCTGGTGCATCGTGCTACCTCCTGATGGACATTTCGAGCTGCGGACTCAGCTTGTTCACTACATACCAAAGTTCCATGGTATGGCCAGTGAAAACCCAGTAAGCACGTACGAGAGTTCGCGGCCATCTGTGAGAATATGAGGAATGGGAACGAGGACCCAGAATTGCAAAGTTAGAGCTTTCCCATTCTCTTTGTGATTCAGCTCGACAATGGTTGATGGGACTAGCTAGGATCGATAAGGACGTGGCCCGAGTTGCAGAACGGTTCTGGACAAGTTCTACCCTGCGGCAAAGGTGTCACTACTCAGAAGAGAGCTAGCCGCGCCAAAGCAGTTGCACGGAGAGTCATTGTCGAATATTATGAGCGGTTCAGGGAACTTGAAGCGAACTGCTACAATCACGGACTCCCCAACATGTGCTGATCGAGAACTTCCTCAACGGATTAACTGAGATGGAACTCAGGTTGTTGAATGCTTGCGCAGGAGGCAACGTGAGGAATATGTACCCGAGGATGTTTGGAAGCTGATAGAAGACACTGCGGACCAAGTCAGATATCAAGTGTCTCTAGAGAACAACCGCGCCAGATCACTGCATCAAGTAGACGTAACCGGAGAGATTAAAGAATTAAAGGACATGATGCAGAAACTGATGATGAAACAGAGCGCCGATACAAGACCCTGCGAATTCTGTCACGCCACAGACCATCTGACAGACGCATGCCCCTCCCTATTCGAAGAACACGCAGATGTTAATGCAGTAGGAGGATGGAATAATGGACAGGCTAGGCAAGGACAGCCTAGATTTGGATTAGCTGAGAACGGGTTTAGTTGGAAGAATGAGCAGAACTTCCAAAGACCGCGCGCTGACTGGCGCGCGCAACCTAATGCAACCACTGGCGCGCGACCTTACGCGCCAGCTGCTGCCTATAACCCACCACACAAACGCACTGAAGGACCAGTGCAATACAACCAGCAGCCACCCAAGAAGTCTTAAGAAATTGTGACCAGTTGGCCGAAACAGTAAGCAAGAACCAGGAGCAGAACGAGAAGCGTTTCACTCTGATTGAAAATCAGTTAACACAAATCTCTGAAACCGTAACTGAGATCTCAAACAACAGGAAAGCAGCTAAAGCCAGAGTGCAGAATGGTGTCAACGCGGTATTACTTAGATCAGGAAAGGAAACATCGGGTGCGCCAGAGACCACTCGCGTAAAGAAAAGCGCGCACGCACAGAGTCATAACTCAGCACCAGAGTCAAGCGCACCAGTTGCAGGGACAGAGGGCCAATCTAGCAGCA
>QZGG01001708.1:0-55677 GCA_006409495.1 Sedum album
ATACTGCCCCTATGTGTACATAGCAGCAATTTAGAAACAACTGATTTTGAAATACCTTTTTTAGCTTCATCCTCAAGAACCATAATATACACCTCATCAATCATTGGCATTGGTTTCATAGAGAGAATCTGAGTTCTAACGTGAGCATGAATGTCATTTAAACCCATCAAAAACTACATTATTCTATATTCAGCATTTTCTTTTCTGTGCAAACAATAGCTTTACTCCTTATTCCAAGTTCACAAGCAACATGTTCCTCTAGGACTTCCTCTTCTAACCAAAGATGCAATAGTCTGCCATGATACTCAGATACAGACATTTCTCCTTGCGCCATACCATTCATCTCCTTCCTTAAAGAATAGAGCCTCGGCCTTATAGACCACAAAATTTGCTGTGCAAAACTGACCAAGGATGCATACAGTCCTTTGCGTGAATGATTGAAGTACCGATCTCCTTAGAAACAGAATTGACAAGCCAAGAATGGATAGCAACATTTCACCTCTCCCATCTAGCCAAGTAATAAGGACCTGAGAGTTTTGGAAAATCCCCTCACGAATCCAAGTTTCATCTTCATTCCTAGGTCATTTCCATACCTTTCTTCCAGGACACAAAGTTGTTAATCCCTTGTAGAGGTTCACTGACTAGAGAAACAGCTACACTTTCATTGTTACCAATGAACATCAGATCATTGCTCAAATGATCATATCTGTGTCGATCACCTCCCGATTGATTCGCCGGTGTTGAATTACCACTCATCTCGAATGATTCAAGAAACAAATATACTTCTGTTGATGAATTCATGCAACAAAAAACTTAGAAATCAAAGCAGAATCGTACCTGAAAACTGATACCTGTGAAAGTGCATAAACTGCACTATTGCCGAAAACTTCGCCGGAGACCAAGACGAATTTGATTGAAGATTTTTCTATATTGATTGAAAATGAAAACGCAGATTGTGTTTTGTACAGAAGTCTGTTAAAGACTTTGAGGTTAGTACATAACCAATCTCCAACCTTTCTATTTTACACTTCCTATCCGAACTTTTAATGATTACAACTTGACCCCAATTTAACTTAATTGACTAATTTGAATTTGGGGTTTCTGCCTTTGCTCCAACTCTTTAACCTGGCTCGTGTCTGTCATGGCCAATACAATAGAAACATATATTCACATACTCATCTCTTTGCATGAAGCTTTCAAGCATGCACGAAATATCAAAGAATAGTCTCTAAAACTCATATAGGTTCACAATGAGAGGTTGAACGTAATTACCTGCTAGTAAGGAATAAAGCATCTTCCAGATCGAACCTGAGCGCAAGAGCATGTCTAATAAGCTACCATATCTTCTGCAAATACCAATTCTTTGAGAGGTTAAATTCCTAATTCTATTGTGGTAGTGAGCAAGCATCACGTCAAATAAATGCCCTTTGAGTGTTAGTGTAATCGCAAGGAGTTGATCCCGCTTAACAAGGTATGTGACTACCATAATTTTTTATTAAGAATAAGAGTTATTCATATTAACCGTTAAATTTATAGAAATTCACAATTGAAATGATTTCTTCCATCTCATGTAAATTTTTGTCTTTATTGAATCGTGTAGACATCCTATATAAATGAAATTTTTTAGGATATGTCAACACCAAATATGGACATTTAACAAAAATTGTTTAGTAATTGTTGAATAATAAAGAATGTCAGGTTACAAGTTGTCCACATCGAGTATTTGAATGGTAATTGCAGAGTATATATTGGATCATAAACTATGATGTGTAAGTCGACTTTTTGGTCAAACTGGAATTGATTCAGTGTGTGCTTGACAATTTATCATGGTGTCAAAGCGGGTCAAACCTGAGTCCAGTATATAATATAAGAAGGTGCTCAACTCATTGGGCCAACGCTGCGGCGATGGATTAATAGTCGTGGTCGACACAAATGATTCGTGCGCGAGTGGATTAATTGAGATGATGATTTGCTACGAAGTTGTGCCACATGTATGGGCGACAGAGTATTAAAATTGTTGAATAAGAATGTTAGCTGACAAGTTGTCCAAGTAGTTGGATGGTAATTGCAGAGTATATATTGGATCATGAACCATAACCTATAAGTCAACTTTTGGGTCAAACTGGTAATTAATCTAGTATGTGCTAGACGATTTATCAGTAATTTCTTTCCACGACCACAAATTTAATAAGTTATAACTAAGGATGAAAGTTTCCTAAGCTATTTAGTTTCAACTTCTTAAGTCAAAATTTCAATATTTCCAAAATGCATTTTTCACAACTATGCTTCACGTTTTTCATATTTTTAACTAAGTCCAATAATTTTAATATGATTTTGAATTTCATTTTAAGCATGCAACACATGGGTTTAAAAGTTTACTAGTTATTGATGCACATTTTGTAAGAAGTGCTCCTCTCTTCTACTATGAAATGAGTACAACTAGATATTCGTTTGTCTATCACTTTTTTCATGTACTTAAATGTAATTGGTTTTATTATTTAACTTATATTTGAATAGAATAAAAGTTCAGGAGAAGAACTTAATATCAATCATTGAATAAGATTTATATGCGGTTAAAATGAAAGTTGGTTTTTATATAATGGGCGGTTGGATTTGCAAGAAACCCTAGCGGTTGAGATTGACGGTTATTTTTTTGAATCAAATCTCATCAGTTGAATTATTTATATTCAATGGTTGAGATCATATCTCACTGTCTCTCATTTATTTATCCGTCCTCCTAAAAACTTACTCTATTTGAATATTGTTTAATCTTAACCTTAAATAATAATTATGCAATAAATAACCATACATTAATTCCTTGGTATGTATTTTAAAATTATTTTTGGAGCAACTATTGCTACAAGTACCAAAATTCTCAATTAACTATAAAATCAAACAAAGTGTAGCGAAAATTAAAACACATCAATTTTATTACTCCAATCTCCATACATGTCAATCAAGTTGATCATTTTCGCATATTATATATGCATCAGTTTTAAAATCACATATTCTGAAAATTCACTAATTCGCCGAGTATGTGCTGACACATCATTCGCACAAGAATGTGAGAATATGTTAAGCAATGATATACCTTGTCGTGAAGCAACAAATAAATATGAACTAACAGAGAAAATTATAGTCCTTTTGGAAGCACACATAAGAGAAATGGTTCAATTGTTGTCAAAGAGCATCAATAAATGTCAAACTTATGAGAGAATGCAAATATTAGAAACATGCAAAAAACAGTATTATTCAATATATAATGAAATCTTGTCAACACAAACTGTACTGATGAATAGAAGCAAAAGCACAAATGATGCTATGGAGTATGTATCAAAAAAGACCACATTGAGGAAAGATGCAGTGGATGTTTGCATTAGTGCAATTGGAATAAAAGGAGGGTTTTATAATACTTTCAAGATTAAGAATGATGTCACAAATAAGTATAATGAAATTTTACAGGTCGTTACTGGTAGTAATATCTTATAATATTTTCAAGTTGTGAAATAATTTTCTATTTTTAAAATCATTTAGAATGTCCTTCATGTAAAAATTCATCCAACATTTTTACTCGAAAAGGGAAGACCTATAAAATTTAAATACAAAATGATTGTTCAAAATTCTTGGAATCCATGGAAAACATATATTATATGTTTTAAAAATTGACCCGAATTTCATTTTTAATAAATATTTGGATAAAATAATTTGACAAATATTTATTATATTTATTTAATTATTTTTCATATAAATTAAACTTAAAGTTATGCAATTAAGTTAAGTCTTAGATAGGTCGAGTCGGGTTACTAATCAGCTCAGATTCAGATCTTGGCTCAATCAATTTTGTTGAGATTTTATTTTACAAAATGTCAACGTTCAAATTTCAATCGTTGGTTGAATACATGAATCGACGGGTTAGTATTCTTTTTTTGGTGAAAGTTACAAATTGAAATTGTAACCTTTCTATTTGTTGATATTATGGAAAAAATTAGAAGACGGATAAATATAGGATAGTGAAATTCAATCTCGATCGTCTATTAATAGTAATTCTACGGATGAGTAAATATTAAAAATTAACAACGTGAAATCTTTGCTAGCTGTATTCAATGCAATAGAAAATACATAGTCACACACTCATCTCTTTGCATGAAGTAACCGTCAATGGATGGTCTTGCATTTTAAATATACTAGTAGTTTTGCACAGAAAAATCTGTGCATGTAAGTTTTATATAAACACTGTATTATACTATTATTATTATATATTAATACATATATTATATATTATAATTCAAGGAGTATAATAGAATATGATACAGTAAATATTGAGTTTCATAGGGGTAGTTTCGGAATGTAAAAGAAGCTTCAAATAACCGTCAATAGGATGGCTTGCGCTTTATATATAGGATAGATAGAGAGATATTTGGATAAAATTATTTGAAAAATATTTATTATACTGATTTTCAATTTCAATTTTCAATTTTCAATTTACTCCTTCATCTATTAGTTAATTTCAATTCAATTTTTCACATACTTTAAGTTACATTTAATGCACCGAAATTTTATATTTGCACAATGTGCATCAAAATGTTATGAAAATGCACCCAGAATAGTTTTAAAGAGCAATACCTATGCATCAAAATGTTATGAAAATGCACAGGCTTGACTGTGCAGCAAGTACTAGTTATTACATTGTTCTTCATCGTAATTCAAATATCTTGATTTATGTAATAACACATTAAGGTTCATGTGCAATAAGATATGAATATGTTTTTCGTCAAAATGTACATGTAACATTCATAATCTTATTGCATTGTTTAAAAATTGTTCAGTAAGTCTCTTGAACGTATTACCAAACAGGCAAACAATGTTTTCAAAATTGTTTATAAATTTAATTTGGATTTTTTCAATATTATCTACTTTGATTTATTCCAAATAATAAATATATTTTTCCAAAATAAAGGGATACATAAATTTTTATTTTGTATTATTATAAAATATTTTAGAATATATTTGAAAAATTGGAAGCAATTGATTTTTAATTTAATTTAATTGATAAATTACTAATTTACAATTTAAAATATTTAAAATAATTTATTAATATGAGTATTTATAACCATTAATCAAATATATGTACGGTCAATACTTCTTTATACTTTAAACCAAAGTGGTACTTAATACATATTCCATTCTCTTAATAAACAGATAGTAAACGGATAAACAGATTTTTCATTAATTCGTTTTCCGTTTACAATCATCCGTTAATCCTAATCACCCTAGATTTTTTGATTTCAACAAACTAAATTAATTAAATCAAATTTAATCTTAAGTATTAGATTAATCTAACTCAACGGTTGATATGATATGCATATGTCTCAGAGAAATTACACATATCTCTTAATTTTCACTCATAATATTTATTTGTAATACTCTATATACGTATAAGAGTGTATCATTCACATTAAATAACAATTATGCAATTAATAACCATACTTTAATTTTATACCTTGATATGTATTGTAAAATTATTTTGGGAACATAAATTGCTACAAGTACCAAAATTTTTAATTAACTATAAAATCAAACAAAATGTAGGGAAAAATAAAACACAACAATTTCATTACTCCAATCTCCATACATGTCAATCAAGTTGATCATTTTCGCTTTTTATATATGCATCAATTTTAAAATCACATATGCTGAAAATTTGTTGATTGGTCGAGTTTGTGCTGACACATCATTTGCACAAGAATGTGAGTATATGTTAAGCAATGATATACCTTGTCTTGAAGCAACAAATAAATATGAACTAACAGAGACAATTATAGTCCTTTTGGAAGCACACTTAAGAAATATGGTTCAATTTTTGTCAACAAACATCAATAAATCCCAAACGTTGGAGAGTATGCAAAAATTAGAAACATGCAAAAAACAGTATTATTCAATATATAATGAAGTCGTATCAACTCAAACTGTACTGAAGAATAGATACAAAAGCACGGACGATGCTATGAAGTATGTATCGGAAAAGACAAAATTGAGGAAAGATGCAGTGGATGTTTGCATTAGGGCAATTGGAATAAAAGCAGAGTTTTATAATACTTTAAAGATTAAGAATGGTGTCACAAATAGGTATAATGAAATTTTACAGGCTGTTACTCGTAGTAATTTCTTATAATATTTTCAAGTTCTGCACTAATGAAATAATTTTTTATTTTTTAAAATCATTTAGAATGTACTTTATGTAAAAATTCACCCAGCATTTTTACTTGAAAAGGGAAGACCTTCAAAATTTAAATACAAAATGATTGTTCAAAATTCTTGGAATCCATGGAAAACATATATTATATGTTTTTAAAATTGACCCGAATTTCACTTTTAATAAATATTTGGATAAAATAATTTGACAAATATTTGTTATATTTATTTAATTATTTTTCATATAAATTAAACTTTAAGTTATGCAACTAAGTTAAGTCTTAGATAGGTCGAGTTACTAACCAGCTCAGATTCAGATCTTGGCTCAATCAATTTTGTCGAGATTTTATTTTACAAAATGTCAACGTTCAAATTTCAATCGTTGGTTGAATACTTGAATCGACGGGTTAGTATTCTTTTTTGGTGAAAGTTACAAATTGAAATTGTAACCTTTCTATTTGTTGATATTATGGAAAAAATTAGAAGACGGATAAATAAATATAAGACAGTGAAATTCAATCTCGATCGTCTATTAATAGTAATTCTACGGATGAATAAATATTAAAAATTAACAACGTGAAATCTTTGCTAGATATATTCAATGCAATAGAAAATAATACATATTCACACACTCATCTCTTTGCATGAAGTTGTAAAGTATGCAAGGAACATCTAAGAATAGTCTCAAAAACTCATATAAGGATAGAAACTAGCTGCAATGCTTGCATCTCAATTTAAATTGTTGGGCCCATGATTGTTCTCAATGGGAGATTGAATGTTATTACCCTAAAAATAAAAAATTATTTCCCTTTACTTAGCTGCTAGCAAGAAATAAAGCATCCTCCAGATCGAACCTGAGCGCAAGAGCATGATTAGTGTTCAATAGACAACCACCCCTCTACAAATTCTAATTCTTTGAGAGGCCGGTTTCTAATTCTATTTTGCTAGTGCAATCGGAAGGAGTTGATCCTAACTAACAAGGTATGTGATTAGCATAAAGATTTTTTTCATTAATAATAATAATAATGGTTATCCATATTATTCGTTAAATTAAAAGAAATTAACGGTTGAAATGATTATCCATATATAAATTTCTTTGTCCTCTTTGAATCGTATAGACAGTATTTTTAATAAATACTATTTTTTCAGAATATGTCAACACCAAATATGGACAACTAAATATGAAAGTTTCCTTAGCTATTTATTTTTTACTTTTAAGTCAAATTTTTCGAAATTTATTGTAAACGGTATCATCAAACATAGCTGCAATCGATTCATGCAATGCTGCAGTTGGAACAATTTATAGAAATATAGGTGATATGAATGATCATGCAAAGAGGTTTAATCAAGTCTTAGAAGTTATTACTCATATTGATATTGAATAGACCATTGAAGTACGAATTAGATGGTCTTTCATATTTTTATTAAGTGTTGTATCAATGAAATAAAGTTAAATAATGCATATAGAGGAAATGTATCATGTGGATTCATATATTTTGGTGGACTCACGAATCCTGTCTTGCATGCGTTGATTGTCAGTGCATCAGATTGTCAATGCTTCAGATTGCACCACGTCATTGCACTTGTCATGTGCATATCACGTGCAGAACATGTGCAAGTCACATGTCTCATTGATGTGCTGCCACAATCTGATGCATTGAAAAAATACAATCAACAGATGCAAGAGGGAATCCATGAGTCCACCAAAATAGATGAATTCACAAGATACAATCCTTGTATTATATACTCATGTAGAGAAAGTCATGTGAACCATTTCTTAAAATATTCAAAGGTCTTTGTGAGACGATGATTGAGTTATTTGGGATGATCGATTCTTATTAATTTGATTACTATTTAAATGTTTTGCGAGTGACAATTACTAATATTAACCGTTAAATTAATATAAATCAACATTCTAGATGACATCCCTCTATTTCTCAAAAAATTAATGTTACTTCTTGGCCTCATTCCTGATACATAGTATCGATCGTTGATTACTAATAATTTAGCAGATGAAATTTAAATAAAAATAATTATCAAATACAACTGATCGTGTTTTTTACAAATCTGATTAATCAAATCAATGGTTAAGATTATGTTCCAACCGTCTTACAAATATTTTTCGTCCTTACTTATCCTAAAATATTTATATTTAATGACAGTAAGTTCAAGAAAAACATATAAATAAATGTGGAACATGAGAGAAGATCTCTACCATTGATTATTAATATTTCAGTGGATGAGATGTAGTGCTAAATATAACCATCAATCTCAACCGCTATGTTTTTTTGCAAATTCAACCACACATTTAATATAAAAAAATCAATTTTAATTTTAACCGTTGGATTATTAAAATCAAGGGTTAAGATTAAGTCTTTCCGTCTCACAAATATTTAATGTTCTTCAAGAACTTAACCCTATTTAATAAAAGAAATTCTATGAGTTAAAATTCATAACATTTAACAAAATAATATTTTCTATCGAAAAGAAAAAAAAATAGTTTCAAAGTGACATGTAAATTATCAACTATTGATTAAGTTAAGGGATAACATACACTAGTAATTTTGGTGCACATTATAATGTGCATAAAATGTGGGTGTTTATGTGAATATCTAGGGTATAAATACATATAATAATTATATAAGGATATTTTTGAAATTATTAAATTAAATAAGGGTATATTAGAGATGTGAATTAGTTCTTCAAAAAAAAACCGTCAATTCCATCCCTTGGGCTTTTTATATAATAGAGATATATACGTGTCAATTTCATTTTTATCTAAAAAGTGCATCACTAAAATTTCGGAAATGCATTAAGAATTTAGAAAAATGGTAAAGGATCAGGTGAAAAGTGATAGTTTGGTTGTAAAATACAAACAGATCTTGGCCTTCCTTTTAATCACAATCCAATGGTTACAATTTAAAATGATTAATTAATATATTTAATCACAAAAGGGTAAAATTCGAAAACATGTAGTAGAATATATTTACGAATATTTTAATTAACTTTAATTCCTTGTTTTTAACCGACATTCGGATCATGTTTCGTGATCATTCAATATTGTTTTCATAGATTTCAAAAGTACGTCTAGGTTGTTTCCCAACATAATTCTCAAAATAATAGTTTTCGAATTCAATACCAAATCTTGCTTTTTCCAATTAGGAGAGTTTGGATCAATTGGCGAGTTCTAAATCTGCAAATTTCAATTCGTCGGTAGATATATGTTTCGTAAATGGTATGTTTGGATTTGTTTGTAAACGTTATGTTTAGATTTGTTTACACAAGTTTCATTAAACTGAACTTATTTGGAGTTGGCATAGTCCGAAAATGCATAAAAGTCAGTGCATTGGTCGTATGTTATGTAATCATAATAGTTTTATCGTAAGTCCACTATTTGTACATATTTGATTCATGAATCATATTATAAAAATTCATGAATCATAGATGTTTTATTTGGAAAGTTTAGTTCGTCATTTGATTCTGTTTACATTGATGTTCTAATAAGACTAGTATTTTGATGCACATTGTGCAAATATAAAATTTGGGTGCATTAAATGTAACTTAAAGTATGTGAAAAGTTGAATTGAAAATTAACTAATAGATGAAGGACTAAATTGAAAACTGAGGAGTGGTAACCGTCAAACACCACTCCCCAATTCTTAATAGGAAGATTATTTCAGGTTTTCGTCTTCGTAAGGGTCGGTTTTCTTATTAATAATACATTCATTCGTATGATCTATACATTGTACACATTTGGCTCGTGAATCATAATATAGCAAATAATGAATCATGGACTCAATGTTATAGGTAACAGTATTTATAACAACTGATGAATCATATAACAGCAAATGATGAATCATAGGCACTTATAGTTCATTATTTTATGTATTTCAGGGGAGATGAAATTCAAAATGGATAACAATACTCAGGAGTCCAGCAATAAGTCTTTTGTTATACCGGATTGCCCTTATTATTATGTTCATGAAAATAGCATTACCAATTTCACCTATCCTTTTCAAGTATTCATTTTTGATTCAGAATATGTATAAACATAATTCATGAATCATATCTACTCTTTTTATGAATCTTGATGGATAATAATGTGTCACAAAGTTCTTATAAATGTGAGCATCCGAACCACTCTGTTTATGGACAATATCTACTATGTTTTATGTACCAGTCTATTTACTATAGTATGGTTCATGATTTGGTAGAATATGATTCAAGAACCATGATGACTCAAATTATGAATCATGATTTTGCATAGGTAGGTCAAAGTTATGCATGTGTGATATTCAATGATCTCTTTTTTACGTATATAATGAACTAGTATAAGATTCACGTTATGGTAGCATATGGGTCATGAACCATATGAATGCAAACCGTTGACCATATAAATGCAATCTGCGAACCAAAATACAAGTTTTAAATTCATGTTTTTTCATTACAACTACCCTTACAATCAACCAAAATATCAACCCAGGACATCAAACCAAAATATCAACCCAAAATAGATGTTGTTTTAAACATCCATAACAATCCAAGATATCAAATAGAGTTCAGGTCTCATGTTATCATAACTCCGTTAAAAATTGTAAAACACGCGCTGTACAACACGTGGGTATATAACATTAATTCGACAATTTCAAAAAACCAACATTATAATGTCTTGTTTTGCAAAAAACCACCATTTTAACAAATAATTACAAAATGACTCTATAATAATTCCCAATTATCAAAAACCACCATCTGAATATATAGGCAAAGCTAGGGAATGAGGATGAGGCTACGATTGTGGCTATCTTTGATTAGTAAGATAGTATACATTTATTAATTTATAATCCATATTAGACACGAAACCTAATGAAATCATATTTGCAGTTGCGGGTGTGGGGAGAAGCTATTATATTTTAGCTCAGAGTCGATCTTTAAGATCAATATACTAAAACAATTTGAGTTTAAAAGTAGTGATATAATAAATCATATTTCGTAAGATAAAACGAGGAAATTATTTATATTTGAACCATGCAACCGATAATCATTAAACATTGATAGTAAACTCTCAAACAAGAGTTTTCTTTTGCATTTTCTAACATTATTTTCTTCATTGACTTCCATCGAGATTAAATTGAAGCATCATGTAGCTAGTAGATACCTATCAACGAGTAATATTATCATATGAGCCTCTGATCTAGCGTGAAAATTGCAGTTGGTAGTATTTTGATAATAAGTTATTAAAATAGTGGTTTTTCGTAAAACTGAGATTATAATAGTGGTTTTCGATAAGTAATTTAAATATAAAATATATTTTACTGCCACGCGTACACGCACTTAACGAAAGTTTTAACGGAATAGTGTCAATGGTGGTTTTTGATAACGAAGGTATTATAATATAGGCATTTCGTGATTAGTTGTTAAAATGGTGGGTTACTGCAAAACGGGTTATTATAATGGTGCTTTACTGCAACTAACCCTATATAAAAACATTTATATAAAACCATATCATCAGTTCTGCTCCCTAACACTTGCTTTTACGTTCTGTTGCAACATATATAAAAACAATCAGTAACCAACGTGTGACACTATTTATTCGCAAAACATTTATGTAGCATAACGTGAAACATGATTCTACGCATGATTCATAATTTGCAATAATATGATTCATGAATCATATGGGGTCAGATAAAGTAATCAAAAAAGTAAGGGACTTACCATATTTCTTCCCAAATCTTCTTGGTATCATTCTCGCGGTGGTGTCGTGAACTGCAAACGTAAGAAGACTTCGTAAATCTACATCGCATGTAGCTAATCGATATACGAACCCGACATTACCGACTTGAGGTGTTTCCAAAAGAAGCTTAAGGTTTCAAATCTCGACTGAGAGTGAGACGTGAATGATTTGGGGTGGTTGATTTCGTAATCATCTTTACATCTCTGCACTGGGTTTTAAGTTTCGCTGATTTTTTGAAATCAATGTTCAATTCGAATCGGAATTGAATTTCACTTAAACCACGATTTTAGGAATATAAAAAACGCTTGAATTTTGGAAATTTTGTGACTAAGTTACCCTTATATGGATAGTAAACATTACATTCACTAGTTGAGCCCAAATTAACAGCCGTCTGATCTTCAAATTTTAATGGTTAAAATTTATTTGCATTTACCATATTACTTTTCATAGGATCTACTTAAAAAATTGTAATAAAGAATAGGTTTTTTTAAGCGATAACCACCCGTTCAATACCAATTTTTTGAGAAAACCACCCTCTCAAAAAATTTTGACTTAACCACCCATTAATTTTGAAACTATTAATTTTGACACCCAAATACTGTTCCGACGACTTATTCCGGTAAAATTGACGTTGACTTCGTTGACTCACAATTTTTTTGCCGAAAACCACCCCTTCAATACCTAATTTTTGACAAAACCACCCTCTCAAAAAAAATTTTGAGTTAACCACCCATTAATTTGAGAACTATTAAATTTGACACCCAATCTAACTATTAATTTTTATTTAATGACCAATAATTAAGTTTGAATATCGTATCTCAACCAATCCATTTTTATATAATTTCAAATTAATATAAGTTAATGACCAATCCATTAATCTAACTATTAATTTTTACTTGAACTATTAAATAAAAATTTATATAATTTCAAATAAAAATTAATAGTTAGATTGGTCATTAACTATTAAATTTGACACCCAATCTAACTATTAATTTTTATTTAATGACCAATATAGTTAATGACCAATCCATTAATCTAACTATTAATTTTTACTTGAACGTGTTTATTTAATGACCAGTAACTATTAATAAACAAATTTAGTATGTTTCGATTTGTTTATATTGGCAAACAGTGTTAAGATTAAGAGGGACATTTTAATTTTGTGAGACGGAAGGACTTAATGTTAAACGTTGATTTGATTAATCTGACGAATGAAATTAAATTGACTTTTAATTAAATTGGGTGGTTGAATTAGCAAGAAATATGGAGTGGTTGTATTTGACGATTATTTCGAGAAACACGTTCAAGTAAAAATTAATAGTTAGATTAATGGATTGGTAATTAACTTATATTAATTTGAAATTATATAAAAATGGATTGGTTGAGATAGGATATTCAAACTTAATTATTGGTCATTAAATAAAAATTAATGGTTAGATTGGGTGTCAAATTTAATAGTTCTCAAATTAGTGGGTGGTTAACTCAAATTTTTTTTGAGAGGGTGGTTTTGTCAAAAATTATGTATTGAAGGGGTGGTTTTCGGCAAAAAAATTGTGAGTCAACGAAGTCAACGTCAATTTTACCGGAATAAGTCGTCGGAACAGTATTTGGGTGTCAAAATTAAAGGGTGGTTAAGTCAAAAAAAATTTGAGAGGGTGGTTTTGTCAAAAAATTGGTATTGAACGAGTGGTTATCGCTTAAAAACCCTAAAGAATAACATATTGACAAATATGCCCTCATATTAATTGATAATAGTAATGGTCATTAATCATATCCTTGAATTGTTTGAGTGCGTGGTTCATAGTGTTTCTAAATTTTAATTTTAAAAGGGGTTTAAACAAACTTATCTAATGTATGATTCACATTAAATAATAATTATTCTATAAATAACCAGAGTTCGGATTTTGAGGGACATTAAAGTTTTGTAAGACACAAGAACATCATCTTAATCGTTGATTTTGATTTATATGACGATTGAGATAAATTAATTATGAATTAGAATAGGTGATTGAATTAGCAAAATACACATGCGATTAAAAATGACAGTTATCAATATCAACCGTTGCATGAATTGAACTCAACGATTGAGATGATGTCCTTCTGTCTCACCAAACCTTGTCTATCCTCCCAAGAACTACATTATACCTTTATTTTTTTCAGTGATATGTATTGTGAAATTGTTTTGGGAGCAAACATTGCTACAAGTATCAAAATTTTCAATTAACTATAAAATCAAACAAAATGTAGCGAAAAATAAAACGCAACAATGTCAGTAAGCCAATCTCCACACATGCCAATCAAGTAGATCATTTTCGCATTTTATATCTGCATAAATTTAAAAATCACATATGCTGAAAATTCGCTGATTCGTCGAGTATGTGCTGACACATCATTCCCACAAAAATGTGAGAATATGTTAAGCAATGATATACCTTGTCTTGAAGCAACAAATAAATATGAACTGACAGAGGCAATTCTAGTCCTTTTGGAAGCATACATTAGAAATATGGTTCAATTCTTGTCAACAAACATCAATGACTCACTAAACTTTGAGAAAATACAAAAATTAGAAACATGCAAAAGGCAATGTAACTCAATTTATAATGTCTCTCTCCGCCAACTCCCTCCGTTCTGTGCTAAGAGCGGATGCTAAGAGTTTGGTTTTCGATGTGCAGGCGATTAGATGGGGGTTGAGATGGCTACGGGGGTGGCTCGTTTTTTTCTGTTCCCTGTCTCGGTGGACGACGCTGGCTGGTTCGCCAGCCTTATCTTTCACCGCCGCCGTCATCCACCGATGTCCTCTGGTTGCTGAGCTCTTGCTCTGGTCTTCTTAGCTGTCGCCCACTGCCGCTGTCTTTGCTGTTTTGTCCGGCATCTTCTGGGTGCTGCCTCTTTTGCCGTCGTTCTTTCGGCGGTAAGTTTTCTGCTGCTTTAGAGTTCAGATCGGAGAAGACGCAGTTCGGTTGTTCGTTGTTTTGGGGTCTCCTTCTTGTTGGTCCTTGTTCATGGTTCATCTTTTTGATTTTGATGACTGTTCAGTGATGGAGTCCCGGTGTTGCTGTCACCGTTTTGTTTGTGTCGACTTCCTTCTGCTGCCTTCGCTGTTGCTGTCTCCATTGAAGCTGCCTCAGTGTTCCATTTAGCAGTCGCGGTCGCTGCTGGTCGTGTGCGCGCCGGCGGTGCCGTCTTTCTCCACGCTGTTGTCGCCGCCTGTTGGTGGCATTGACAGCGCTGCAACCTTACTGTGGCCACGTGTCGTGAGTTTGCTTCGGTCAACACCCGTGTTGTCGCTGCTGATCTGTCCCGTGTCAATCTGTGCTGGTTCTTTTAGCGCCACGCGGTTCTTCTCTTCGCTGCCATGTGTCCTCTTTCAGAGCTATCATCCTGGTCAACATCTGCCTCAAATTCCTGGTCAACGTCCCCTACTTTCATGTCTAGTACGGATGAGTACCCAGGACAAGTATCGATGCATCATGCTGCCAGTACACGCGGGTTTTCTCTTTTTCACCAACCGTATCTGCCAACCTATGTCCAGTTATTCGGATTATATTTTTAAAGTTCAACTGCCTCATCTTCTATTATCACGAAAATCTGGGTAGTTTATGGCTCTAGCGTGGTGTTTCTTTATTGCTCACTCCTTTAGTTTCTGTCATTGCTTTACACTATTCTTTGCACTGATCGAGGCAAATGATTCGATTCAGTCCTGTAATTTTCTTTTCTTATGTTTAGACTTACTCGAGTCAGGCTAAATTCGTTTAGCTTTTAAAGTCCTCGTGTTGTACTCTTTGGGCGTTGCCCTTTGAATCAAAAAAAAATTATAATGAAGTTGTGACAACTCAAAACTGATTGAAAAATAGACACAAAAGCACGGACAATGCTATGAAGTATGTATCGGAAAAGACCACATGGAGGAAAGCTGCAGTGGATGTTTGCATTAGGGCAGTTGGAATAAATAGAGGGCATTATATTACTTTCCAGATTAAGAATGATGTCACAAATAAGTATAATGAAATTTTACAGGCAGTTACTCGTAGCAATATCGTATAATATTTTCAAGTTGTGCACTAATGATATATATATTATTAAATCATTTAGAATGTCCTTTAAAGACTTAATTTATCTGTGTAAAAAGTCATTACAAAATTGGTTGTAATTTTATATATGTAAAAATTCATTATGCATTAGGGCAGACCTTTAAATTTTAAATACAAAATGAACCAAACTGTTTCAAAAATCTTGAAACTCATGTAAAACATATATTATGTGTTTTAAATGTTGAACTAATTTTCCATTTTATCCAGATATTTATTATACTTATTTAATTATATTTTTATATAGGTTAAGTTCTAGAGGGATACTATGTTTTATGAAATGAAATAAATAAATAAATCTAAACCGCTGATTAGATTTATTCTGTTGATTGATTTGATTAATAATTAAATATGACAATTGAATTGACGGTCGTACAACCTAGTTAATTCTTAGATAAGTCGAGTTGCTACCGGCTCAAATTCAGATTTTGACTCTATCAATTTTGTTGAGCTTTTACTTTAGAAACTGTCCACGTTCAATCGTTGGTTTATTATATGAATCAACGGGTTGATATCATTTTCGGGGAAAGTTACCAGTTTGAAATTAGAGCAGAGCAAAGTTCGGCAACTTACCGATTTATCGAAATAATTTATCATTTTTTTGAAAAAATCGGTAAAACGGTAAATTAATTGACGGTAAAGAATCGGTAAAAACAACTTCAGTAAATGGAAGAGATTTATCATTTTGGTAATACACTGTTTTACCGAATTTCTCGAATATATATTATATTAATTAAAAATAAAACAATTACAAAATAAGAAAGTTTTTAAAAATAATCTGAAATTAGTTAAAAACATTATTTATGTATTGTGATAAATTTTCGGTAAAACGGTAATTTTTTGAAAATTTGCCAATTTACCACTTGTTCCGTAAAACCGTAAACAGTAAAACGTAATTTACCATTTGCTCTCCCCTAATTGAAATTTTCACTTGTATAGATAAAAATAACTTTTTCTATTTGTTGATATAATGTTATTGTGGAAAAGTTTTAAGAAGCATGGATACATATATGTAAGACGTTGAGAACAATCTCGATTATTGATAATAGCAATATAATGGATGAGATTTAAAAAAATAACCGTCAAAATATAACTGATCATTTTTTTGCAAATTGAATCGCCTAATTAATTAAATACGAACTTTAATCTCAATCGTCATATTGATAAAATTAACTATTAAGATTATGTCCTCTCGTCTTACTAATATTTATCGTCCATTTTGATCCTATCCAATTTTATTATTAATAGTATTTTGTTGCACAAAATCCGTGCGTAAGTTGTGACAATATGTTTTGTATATCTTAAATAACTATGTACAACCAAGTAAAATATAATATAGTAATTATAAAATTTTGCGATGGTATTTTAGAAAACTATAATGTGACTTCAAAATAATTGGTGATTGAAGGGTTTTCGTTTTATATATAATAGAGATATAAATAATAATTTTTAAGAGAAGTTAAAGAGAGACAGTAAACATTTATAAGACGGGAAGACTAAATCTCAATCGTCGATTACAGTTTTTCAATAGTTGAGATTACAATTAGTATTTTATAGGGTTTTTTGCCGAAAACCACCCTTCCAATATGGCAATTTGAGACAAACCACCCCTCCAATTTTTTTAGAAAATAACCACCTCTTAATTGCAAGAGTACTCAATCGTGACACCCCTCGCACTGTTCCGACGTTGACTGTCGTTAAACCGGTCGTTGACTCGTCTGACTTTTAATTAAATGTCTAATAAATATTAACTAGATTGATTCATTCAATTAATGACTAATCTCAGCGACAATTTCTAAACTATTCGATTCCGGAGGCCGAAGACATCTCCGCTGCTTCCACATCTGCTTCCTCCGCTGCTTCATCAACATCTTCGATCATCCACCTTTTTCTCAGCGTAAGCTTCTTCAAACTGGATTTGGTCGAGATGCAGGTTTGTCAGCGGTGACATGGATCTACTCTTCCGATGCTGAGATCTATTCTGCATCCCCAAATCTCTCCCTCACATCATCACATCCGTCTCCTTTGCCTCGAAATCGTCTTCATTGAGATCCAGCATCGGAGAATTAGACTAAGTTAGAAATTATCGATTAGATTAATTCGTCGTTTTTAATCCTTTCCCTAGAATTAATTTGAATTTCATTTTAGTGTGCACCACGTGGGTTAAAATTTAAATTAGCACCGTATAAAATTCAATTAAAGAAATTAAGATCTGTGCATAAACCACAAAATTTCATATGAAATGTGAGTATACAATGAATGTAGATTGTGCATTATATGTTACTAGTAATTTTGTGCATAGTGTTATTGACGAGCACGTCGTTGAGTGCTGCAAATTTGTCCCGACACTCCTTACTAGTATAGTATCGGCAAGCTGGGGTCGAATCCACAGGGAACGGTGGAATTCTCCTTTCGAGCTACAATCTAAAACTGGGGTTTGTAAGTATTAGCAAGTAAAGAAAAGAAAACGGAAAACAAACACGGTTGACTACACTAGCGCACTACTACTAAGTTGCTTAACAATTTATGAGATGATATCAGCTCAGACTTATCCTTATGAACATATGCTTATCATTGGTTACTAAAGATACATGATATAAGGTTCACGTAGGTTAAGGTCCTGTCACAGCTTAATAACCCTACACATACATTCCAGTCAAAGTCTGTATGATATTATTACTCTATCTAGTCTAGTCAATAACGAATCCGGTCAAGGTAGCTAATGCCTATTCTAGTGTTACTCCTATCATTCACAGTCACGTACTTCTGATAGTTTAACTATAGATAATAGATTCTACAACTAAGTCTGCGGTGCAAGGCTTCGCTTAATTGTTTAACCTAATTATCATGCAATTGAGTTCGTAATAATAATACTAAACTTAATCATGCAAATTAAGAACAAGACCTCAAAACATAATGTTCACAAGTCAAAGTCTAAACTGATAAAGCAAGTTAGCTAGACATGCTTTTATTAAACATCTCAAAGTCTGTATAATAAACAACAATAGTAAAACAAAGAAAACTCAGCGTAGGTTGTCAATCTGCGCGTCGGTCCCTTGCTGCGCGTCGCTTCGTCACTCGCTCTGGCCCTTGTGCGTCTCTTCTAGCTTGATTTGGCCGGACGGCCCGGAGGCTGGTGTATGGTGTTGTCTTGCACATCCTCAAGCTTTGTATTTATATGCAAGCTTCTAGGGTTTCTAAGTTCAAAATAGGAAAGAGATAATCTTTGATTTCCATGTTTATCCCTAAAATCTCGCATAAAATATATTTTGCGCGTTGCTGACGTCATCTCCGCGTTTTCTGACGTCATCATCTCTGGTGCGTGACTTGTCAGTCGCGCGACTTTATTGCGCACGACCGACTGGTGCGCGACCCACTGGCGAGCGACCGACAGGCGCGTGACCGACTCACTTGTGAGCGACTGGTGCGCGACCGACTCACTTGTGAGCGACTGGTGCGTGACCGACTCACTTGTGAGCGACTAGGGTTGCGCACCTGCGTTCTGCTCGGGCCTTTACAATTCTTTCTTCTTTGTTTCTTGCTGCGAAATAAGCTTCTAAACGTCTATCTTTAATGCATATTCATCCTTAGCTCATAAAATCTCCTGAAATACAAAACTACACCAAAAGCGTAATCTTATACGAGAAAAATATACAAACAAGCATAGTGTAAAAGGACATAAAGTAGCGTACAACTGCGCTCTATCAAAATCCTCCACACTTACTCTTGTTCGTCCCTGAACAAGCGAACTAAGGACTAAAGCTTATCTCTTGTGTAATGTACGCGTGAATATTAGACTTACTGCGCCACACGTCTGCGCCACTCTCACAACCTGCGCAACTATGATTATACAACACAAACTGATTTAAGTCATTAATTCAAAACTTGTGTTACCTCTCTTGTGGAATGCATACCAATTCGGATGATTGGGAGATAGTCCTGTTTAAGCACCAGTCACCGAATTCTTCTTGAGTTGCGGTTGCATGGTTATTCGTATTCGCTTTCTCTGATACGTGATTGATTCGCGTCTTAGGGTTTCTGAGCTTCACGTCTTTGACGTTTCACTGTTTGTTTCTCGGACAACTGATAACTTTTGTTGCACACTTTTCTTCTTTTCATTGTTTCGGCCTTTTGAGCTTTAACTTTGAATTGAATACTTCTTTCTGGTCCGGATCTTATTTCTTCCCTCGAACGGCTTCCAATCATGGCCTTCGGATAGCAGCTATGGAACCACGCCCCGCTCTCTCTTCTGATCAGTCGCGCGCAAGTCAGACCGCGCGTTTGCAACCGCGCGCCCCTTCCTGAGCAACTAACTTCCACGAAGACGGTTTGTTTTCCCGTCTCATCACGCTATTAGGGTTTCGCCTTTGGCATCTGCATGACTGAGCTTGCTCTTGTTCCTTTGACCGCGGAGTACCAACCTCCACGAATACTCATAACCATGCAACCAATCCTCAAGTTTCATTCGATCGACTGCTTCTCTAGGACGTTTCTATCAGCTCCACATCCCTCGTTATTCCACTCAAGAGACACACAAAATTTGAAAAAATTAATAAAAAATCAGAATACATCATATAAGCAGGAATTAGCACAGGTGCGCGAGTACGCACACAGGTCGCGCAAGCCAGTGTTCCTCGCGCACAGTTACCTCTTGAGATTTCACATGTCAGCTAGTCTAAGCTAAAAATAAACTAACCTAAGCTAAACTATTTAATTCCCCCCCACACTTAAACAAACACGTGTCCCCACGTTTCAGAAAAGTATAAAGGAGGAAAATGTATGCATGCAAAAAACTAAGCTATCTAAAAAAACAAAAAAAAATCCTAATGCAACTAAAACGTGTAAAGTAAAGAGACGGGTTACCTCCCGACAAGTGCCTTTGTTTAACGTCGTTGGCTCGACAGTACCTTGCGCAGACTATGGCGCAGCAGTGGTCTCCCCCACACTTGAATTTTTTGCCCTTTTTTGTCATCAGCTTTGTTCCTGCATGGCATACATTCAAGTGCATAATTAGAATCAGTGCTTAACTGGGAGTTAGTGACATCAAAACCAGAATAAAAGTTTTGGAATAAAAAGGTTCAAATCTGTTGATGTCGCATGAGTAAAAGCGTGCGTTCGCACTCGCTCACGAGCTTCTCTCGAACCATGGTGTACTCGCGCACCAACTGGCGCGCGAATTGGCTCGTTCAGCTCCAACGGTTCATCTAGAGCAAACCTTTGATCGTATTTTAGACCACTTTTAACGATATTGGACAGAGTCTCTCCTTTGCCCTTGCAGTCATAATAGAGTGGTATATCGGTTCCTTGAACGCAACCACAAGTTCCTGCGCATCAGACGGTACAAGCTCATTAGCAACAATTAATTCATAAACTCTCCAATGTACCTCTCGTCTGGTGGTGTTGATTGATAGAGTGCAGTTGTATGCTATTTTATGTCCTTTACACTGCTTTTATTCTAACATATTATGGTATAAGATTACGCTTTTGGTGTAGTTTTGTATTTCAGGTCTTAAAGAAGAGTTAGAACAAAAACGCAACAAGGAGGCTGAATCTCGAGCAAAAAGATAACAAGGCAACGACAACAGACAAGGCACTGCGCGCGAGCAACATGGCGCGCGAGTGAAGGTCGCGCAGAAGACAGCAAAACGGTGACGTCAGCAGATAGCGAGATATTCGGAACGATGACGTCATCACGCGCGAGAATATTTCTAAGTTTTTTTGGAGATTTAATTTCCTAAGCTGATTTTTAGAGATAAGATGATTTCCTACAGATATCCTTGCCTAAATATTCGTGGAAACCCTAGAAGGCAAGGACTATAAATACAAAGCTTATGGAAATCTCAGGAGCACACTAGAAGAGAGCTGACGGCGCAGAGCAGATTCCGGCGAAGACGTGCGCGCAAGCTGTCACGCGAGCCTGACGACGCAGAACAGATTTGTCTTGTTATTTTAGTTGTCTTATAATTATTCTTGAGATGTATTCGATCAGTATGTCTAGCTAACTTACTGATTTCGGTTTGGATTTGATCTATGAATAATATGTTTTTGAGGTCTTGTTCTTAATTTCATGATTAAGTTTAGTATTATTATTCCGCACTCCATTGCATGATAATTAGGTTAGACAATTAAGCGAAGCCTTGCACCGCAGACTTAGTTGTAGAAATCTAGTATCTATAGTTAAACTATCAGAAGTACGTGACTGTGAATGATAGGAGTAACACTAGAATAGGCAGTAACTACCTTGACCGGATTCGTTATTGACTAGACTAGATTGAGTAATAATATCATACAAACCTTGACCGGAATGTATGTGTAGGTTATTAAGCTGTGACAGGACCTTAATCTACGTGGACAATTATCATGTGCCTTTAGTGACCGAGGATAAAACATAGAGTTCATAGTGAAGAATCTGAACCGGATTCATCTCTTGCATATTATTTGCGTCTTTCATACTTGCTGTCTGTGTGTGCGCCAGTTGTACTTGCGCACAGTTTTTCTTTCTTTAATTTTCTCACGCACAACCCAATTCTTAGTTTGTAGTTGAAAAGAGACTTCCACCGTTCCCTGTGGATTCGACCCCAGCTTGCCAATACTATACTAGTAAGGAGAGTCGGGACAAATTTGCAGCACTCAACGACGTGCTCGTCAAATTTTGGCGCCGTTGCCGGGGAACGGCTAGAGAAGTTTTCTTTTCTTTTTTTTTTCTGTTATTTTCTTTTCTTTAAATAAAAAATCCAAAAAATATTAGTTACGTTTAATTTAGTTGTTGTTTTTGTTTTGCATGGAAGATTTTGGTGAGAATAGTGTCATCGGCAGACGAGCAGGAACTCCAGACGCACCAGCGCGTAACGCTGACAACATTTTTGCACGCCTGAACCCAGCTGAACTCGAGGCAATCAGAAGAGAAGTACGCAGAGACTTAGAGTTCAGAATGGACGTTGAACTACCCAGAAATGATAATCAGTTGAATGATAACATGGATAGACGCGCGCCACCTCCTGCGCGCGCGTACCTGCTCAACCAGTGGCGCGACGCACCATCAAGGAGATGTCTGCTCCTCAAGCTGTGAATCAACCATGGTGCATAGTACTGCCTCCAGATGGACACTTCGAACTGCGGACTCAGCTTGTTCACTACATACCAAAATTCCATGGTATGGCTAGTGAGAATCCAGTAAAACATGTACGAGAATTCGCAGCCATTTGTGAGAATATGAGGAATGGGAATGAGGACCCAGAATTGTTGAAGCTTAGAGCCTTCCCGTTTTCACTATGTGATTCAGCTCGACAATGGTTGATGGGACTAGCGCCGGGTTCAATAAGGACATGGCCCGAATTACAAGAACGATTTCTAGACAAGTTTTATCCCGCGGCCAAAGTGTCACTGCTGCGTCGAGAGTTAGCTGCGCCGAAACAGTTGCATGGGGAATCATTATCAGAGTATTACGAGCGGTTCAGGGAACTTGAAGCGAACTGCTACAATCATGGACTCCCGCAACATGTGTTGATAGAGAACTTCCTCAACGGACTTACTGAGATGGAGCTCAGGTTGTTGAATGCTTGCGCAGGAGGCAACGTGAGGAATATGTATCCGGAGGATGTTGGAAATTAATAGAGGACACGGCTGACAAGTTAGATATCAAGTGTCACTGAGAAAACCGCGCAGAGCTGCATCAAGTGGATGTGACTGGAGAGATCAAGAATTAAGGATATGATGCAGAAGCTAATGACGAAACAAAGCATCGAGACAAGAGCGTGTGAATTCTGTCACGCCACAGACCATCTGACTGACGCATGCCCCTCCCTATTCGAAGAACACGCAGATGTTAATGCAGTAGGAGGATGGAACAATGGACAAGCTAGGCAAGGACAGCCTAGATTTGGATTGGCAGAGAATGGGTTTAGTTGGAAGAACGACCAGAATTTTCAGAGGCCGCGCGCTGACTGGCGCGCGCAACCTAATGCACCACTGGCGCACGACCTTACGCGCCAGTGCCTTCCTATAACCCACCACACGACGCACTGAAGGACAAACGCAGAATGCTCAACCACCAAAGAAGTCATTAGAAGAAATAGTGGTCAGTTGGCTGAGACAGTCGAAAAACGAAGAGCAGAATGACAAAGGTTTAAACTGATAGAGAATCAGCTCACCAGATTGCCACCACTGTAATGAACTGAAGGCTAGTGATGGTAACTGCCCTCTCAGGTAATCCAGAATCCAAAGGGAAGTATCAACATGGTTCAGATGGACGCGCCACCACACACACATCAGCGCCAGTTGATACGCGCACACTACTGACGCAGAGAACAGATAGAGAATAGTTGTTGCACCGTCTTTTCACGCACCAACCCTGACCCACCAGAGCAGAAGGAAGGACTATGCTGAATGATTTCCAAGCAAGCTTGAAGATATGCTTAGCTCCAGATTTACCGGAAAAACTGCTGATCCGGGAACCTTTACTATTCCGTGCTTTATTGGAGAAACCCTGGTTAGCGAGTGTATGTTAGACTTAGGAGCATCGGTTAATTTGCTGCCATATTCACTGTATTCAGCATCGTCAATGGGACCTCTCGAGCCAACGGACATTGCATTGTTACTTGCGGACAACTCACGGACCGAAGCAAAGGGGAAAATAGTAGACGTCTTGACCCATGTCGGCAAACTCAAGTTTCTAGCAGATTTCTACGTAGTTGACATGAACAAGCCGAATACGGAAGCAAGGGAATCAGTGTTGCTGGGCCGACCATTTATGAGGACCGCGCAAGTGTGCATTGATGTCGGGAAAGGTATGGTGACATTACAAGACAAGAAGCACATACTCAGATTAGATGTCATCAATAGAATCAAGTTATCGGAGGAACCAGTGGTGAATGATTGGATCAACGAAGCACCAATACCAAGTTATTCTGGGATGATGCGCACCAGTCAGAAGGAATACGCCTTTGGCGCGCCAGAACAGTATAAAGAGTAAGCCACCAGATAAGAGGCGCAGAGAGCAAAGCCGAGAGCAGCCTAACACTTGGGAACAACATCGGAACGCGGATATGGTGCGCAGAATGATCATGCAGAATAGGGCTGCGCGACTCAGGGATACACGAGAGCTTACACGCACACACACTGGCGCATCCGAAAGACCCAACACGCGGAACTTCGCGTTTTCTATCTCCTTACCTTCTGATCATATTGATTATTCTTATTTATCTTACACTGAATCACTTGAATTTTTGCCATGCAGAAAAGATGACGATACGGAAGGAGGCAAATATTCAAGTGTGGGGGAGGTAAACCGTGCGCTATGAGTGCACATTTGCGTCGAGCTAACGACGTTAAACAAAGCACTCGTCGGAAGGTACTCCGACAAACTTAACTTAGTTTATTTTCATGTTTGTTTGTTAGTTTAGTTAGTTTTAGTTTAGTTTTAGTTTTTTTTAGGTTAGTTTTAGTTTGGGCCCATGTAGTTTTGGGCCATGCATGCATGTGGGCTTTTACTATAAATATGTGATGAGGGGTATTTTGTCACTTTTCATTTTCAACTTATCTCTCTACACAAAAACCCAAAGCCACAAACCACCGCCACCGCCGCCGCCAGCCGCCGCCGCGCCGTCACGCAACCCAGAATTTCGAGAATTTTGGTCAGAACGTAGATCTCAGCAGGTATTCTACTGTCAAAATTTCAATTGATTTGGAATAGTTTTGTGGTTCAATTTGCAGTAGAAGTTTAGATCTAGATCTGCGTAGCACGCGCGTGACAGGACACGCGCGCCAGTTTAGTTTTGGGTGTGTTTTTTTGCGTATCATGTCGATTTGCGTAGATCAATCGAGAAGTTGGATTTTGAGCTCAAGTATAGATGTACAGTAGTGCGAGTTTTTGCCACCGTGTTTGTGGATGAGGAATTTCTCCGTGAGATGGGGCTCTATGAAGACAACATGCGGCTTCACCGCACCGGATGGGGAGCGTTTATGGAACTCAGCTCGACACGGACGTGAGGATACATGGAGTTCCTCGCGTCGTTACGAAGGTTGCAGATCGGATCAGGTACCGCCACAGGGGCGTGTACTATGAGGCCACGCCATCCAGTTCGGCGCAGTCATGGGACTCGCGCGCATGCCCGGCGCAGAGTGATGAACACACAGATCAGAGGCCTGATGGACTGACGGCAGCAAGCCGTATGCGGGGAAGGAGTTTGGACAGCTATTGGACCCAAAGATGTTTATCTCAGAGGCTCATTTCCCACTCCATCATCGGCCGCTACAATGGATCTCAGCGGCCCGGACTACTGACATGGAGATCCTCAAGGGTCCTATATTACGGAAGAAGGTGCGCTACACGCGCCTGCTCACCAGCTACTGGGAAGCGGTGAGCATGAAGGGCCCGCTGCTGTGCGGAGGACTGATCACGCACTTCTGCGTGCGCTGCATATGGAGCCTGGCTGGAGAGCACACGATCGTACGGGCTGAGTTTCTGACGCGCCAGAAGATGCGTCTCTACAAAGGTATCAAGATCGCGCGGATGGAACCGCGTATTGGAGCTACAGGCGCGGACTTGAGAACGTCAGCTGCGCCAGAGGTTGTGGCGCAAGAGACAGTGGCGCCCAGAAGGAGCAGGCGCCGATCAGAGCGTGCGCAAGCAGAGTCCAGCGCGCAAGGAAGTGGCGCGCAAGTATTAGTTGATCAGCGCTGGGTGTTCAACGCTCAGCGTGTTATGGAGTATGTGGCACCACAGGGTGCCAACTTGGACTTGACGCCACCTAGAGGCTGGCGCGGGACCCGATCCCAGGAGAGTATGCACTACAGGATGAAGACCCATCGAAGAACTCTCCCGGTCATTTTCTACTTCGTTTTAAATATTTGATCGGTGTAATGAATATTTCGGTGGTTGTTTGAACTGTTTTTTAAAACACTGTTTTAACTGTCTTATGTTTAATGGTGTTTTAATTAATCGGTGTTTTCAATAACTCGGTGTGGCAATTATAAATGTGATTGGTGCAAATATGATTACATGCATGCATTCTATTGCTTCTTTTTACTTATGCATAACGTGAGGACACGTTTTTGTTTAAGTGTGGGGGGCAGTAGTATATTATCTTAGGAGTAGGAATTTTTTTTTTTCGTTTTTTGGATAAATTTTTCGTTTTAGTTTAAAACAAACCAAACCGAAGTTGAACACATCTCAAGAGGTATTGCGCGCGAGAAATTGGCGTGCGCGACCTGTGTGCGTACTCGCGCACCTGAGGTAATTTGTGCTTATATGACATATTCTGATTTTTGGTAATTTTTTCGAATTTTGTGTATCTCTTGAGTGGAATAACGAGGGATGTGGAGTTGATAGAAACGTCCTAGAGAAGCAGTCGATCGAACGAAGCTTGAGGATCGGTTGCATGGTTATGAGTATTCGTGGAGGTTGGTACTTCGCGGTCAAAGGAATAAGAGCAAGCTCAGTCACGCAGATGCCGAAGGCGAAACCCTACCAGCGTGACGAGACGGAAAAACAGACCGTCTTCGTGGAAGTCAGTTGCTCAGGAAGGGGCGCGCGGTTGCAAACGCGTGACCTGACTTGCGCGCGACTAATCAGAAGCGAGAGCGGGGCGTGGTTCCATAGCTGTTATCCGAAGGCCGTGATTGGAAGCCGTTCTAGGGAAAAATAAGGATCCGGACCAGAAAGCAGAGTATTCAATTCAAAGTGAAAGCTTACAAGGCCGAAACGATGAAAAGAAGAAATTGTGCAACAGAGTTATCAATATGTCCGAGAAACAAACAGTAAAGCGTCAAAGACGTAGAGCTCAGAAAACCCTAAGACGCGGATCAATCACGTACCAAAGAAAGCGGATACGAATAACCATGCAATCGCGAATCAAGAAGAATTCGGTGACCGGTGCTTAAGCAGGACTATCTCCCAATCATCCAAATTGATTTGCATTCCACAAGAGAGGTAACACAAGGTTAGAATCAGTTACTTTAATCAGTTTAGTGTTGTAGAGTCACAATTGCGCAGGTTGTGAGAGTGGCGCACATGTGTGGCGCAGTAAGTCCAACATTCACGCGTGCAGTACACAAGAGGTAAGGAAGCCGACTTGTTCAGGGACGAACAAGAGTAAGTGTGGGGGATTTGATAGAGTGCAGTTGTACGCTATTTTATGTCCTTTACACTGCTTTTATTCTAACATATTATGGTATAAGATTACGCTTTTGGTGTAGTTTTGTATTTCAGGTCTTAAAGAAGAGTTAGAACAAAAACGCAACAAGGAGGCTGAATCTCGAGCAAAAAGATAACAAGGCAACGACAACAGACAAGGACTGCGCGCGAGCAACATGGCGCGCGAGTGAAGGTCGCGCAGAAGACAGCAAAACGGTGACGTCAGCAGATAGCGAGATATTCGGAACGATGACGTCATCACGCGCGAGAATATTTCTAAGTTCGTTTTTGGAGATTTAATTTCCTAAGCTGATTTTTAGAGATATAGATGATTTCCTACAGATATCCTTGCCTAAATATTCGTGGAAACCCTAGAAGGCAAGGCTATAAATACAAAGCTTATGGAAATCACAGGAGACTTAGAGAGAGAGCTGACGGCGCAGAGCAGAATTCCGGCGAAGACGTGCGCGCAAGCTGTCACGCGAGCCTGACGACGCAGCATCAGATTTGTCTTGTTATTTTAGTTGTTTATAATTATTCTTGAGATGTATTCGATCAGTATGTCTAGCTAACTTACTGATTTCGGTTTGGATTTGGATCTATGAATAATATGTTTTTGAGGTCTTGTTCTTAATTTGCATGATTAAGTTTAGTATTATTATTCCGCACTCCATTGCATGATAATTAGGTTAGACAATTAAGCGAAGCCTTGCACCGCAGACTTAGTTGTAGAATCTAGTATCTATAGTTAAACTATCAGAAGTACGTGACTGTGAATGATAGGAGTAACACTAGAATAGGCAGTAACTACCTTGACCGGATTCGTTATTGACTAGACTAGATTGAGTAGTAATATCATACAAACCTTGACCGGAATGTATGTGTAGGTTATTAAGCTGTGACAGGACCTTAATCTACGTGGACAATTATATCATGTGCCTTTAGTGACCAAGGATAAAACATAGAGTTCATAGTGAAGAATCTGAACCGGATTCATCTCTTGCATATTTATTTGCGTCTTTCATACTTGCTGTCTGTGTGTGCGCCAGTTGTACTTGCGCAGCAGTTTTTCTTTCTTTAATTTTCTCACGCACAACCCAATCTTAGTTTGTAGTTGAAAAGAGACTTCCACCGTTCCCTGTGGATTCGACCCCAGCTTGCCAATACTATACTAGTAGGAGAGTCGGGACAAATTTGCAGCACTCAACGACGTGCTCGTCAACTACCTTGACACTTTTTGCACCTGTGGCCAAGCTCCATTCAGTTCGAGTCATCCTCTCAGTTGCTACAAACCTAGGATGGGATCTATGGCAGATGGATGTCAAGAATGCATTCCTACAAGGTGCGCTTAAAGAAAAGTCTATATGCATCCTCCACCAAGGCTTGAAAGCACGGTCAAACCAGGTAAGGTTCTTAGGCTTAAGAAAGCTATCTATGGTCTAAAGCAATCACCAAGGGCATGGTACCAAAAGCTGAGCACAACTCTCATGAAAAGAGGATTCAACAAATCTCAAGCTGATCATACACTCTTCAGCCTCACTACGCCATCAGGTATAGTTGTGATCCTTGTGTATGTTGATGATATCATCATCACAAGAGATGACTGACGAGCACGTCGTTGAGTGCGTCAAACTTAAATTTATAATATTTCCTACAAGCTAGCAAGCGGCAAGTAGGGTCGAACCCAAAAGAGAGCAATTTAATTCTAGAGTATAATTATTCTAAAAATATAAAAAGGGGGTTTCAAAGAATTGTTTTATGCTTCATCAAATAAAATATAAACAAAATATATATATATGTCAACAATCAATTCAGGGAGTTGTTTGCAACATAAAATAATTACCACACATATAACAATCATATGAATTTTATATAGTTGTTCCCGCTAGACACACAACAAACATACATCCGCTAAGATAATATGTAAATAATTCTATAAAAAAAATCCTTATCTTCTTATTAACCGCTCAGTTCTCAAGAAGATGACAATAGCATGAATAAATTATAAACTAGCTACCCCGCTAGGCTTGACTAGAAAATAATCAACAAGCATCACACAAGACATGTTAATATAATTCACCGCTAGGCTACTCTAAACTAACATACAAGCAGTTATTTGCACAAAGAATAAAATTCACATAAGAATAATCATGTGTGATAATCATCAAGACATGTTAACAAACAACTCCCCAAATTGGTGAGTTTAGTTACACATAATATCCATGACAAAACACAATAAAAATAAATGAGTTTGAAGTAAGAATTGTTTCACAAATTTTGATGATGAAGATGAGTCTTCTTTTATCCTTCTCCGCTGTCACTACGGCCTTAGATTTAGCTGACTTTGTCTCCAAAAATCAAGAATCTTCAACCTTGCAAGAGATCTCCAAAATGGTGTAGAAAATGAGTGTAATGTAAGGTGGATTTTGCTAGAATGAATTGTATGTTGGTAGCTTGTTGTCCCCTCCTTTTATACTGCATTTTCATCATAAATGTCCAATTATCTCGTCACATTCCCATGAGCCTCGTATTTAATCCTTCCTCATTTCCAAAGTTGGTGATAAATGCAATTTGCTAAATCTGGAACTGCTGCGGACCCTAAAGGATTTTCCATCCGCGGAGGCTGAATAATTTAGGGAAATGTAATACCCTCCGCGGTAGAAATGCAGAAGCCTCCGCGTATATGACCATCCGCGGACCCTGAACTATTTTCATCCGCGGACCATTGAAGACTATCTCCATAATTCAATACCCTCCGCGCCCAATAATCCAGTAGCCTCCGCGGAATGATAAAAAATCAGATCCTCTTGTTTTTGTTGACTTGTAATTGCGTCACATTGTCAGAATGTTCTTGATACACCTATAACATAAATCATTCACAAAAAGTAAAATAATACATGAAATATGTGATCAAGTGATGGGAATTTGCGATGAAATGGATCGTATAAATACGCTCCATCAAACCACCCCACACTTATTCTTGTTCGTCCCGAACAAGAACAAGTTCTAGATATTTTAACATTCAGTCGACACAGTGACAATGATAAAAATCGAATTCAATCAGGATATTCACTTCAATTAACTTATCAATCATGCAAGCATACTACCACAAAGTGTTCAATCAAGAAACTCGAATAGTACAAGTTACCTTTGAATTTTATGCTTCAGTTGAATTGATAGAAATTGTCTTTTTTTAGACTCCTAGCCTCATTTTCCAGCTCAAGGTAATCATGAATTTTTCCGCGTTGAATTGCTTTCTCCGGCACGTGATGAAACTTGGTTGATATACTTCTTCTTTTTTTTCTTTTTTTATATTACTTTTCAACAAATACTTTCAAGGGGGAACTTACCTTCCTAACCCTCGGTATTTGTTAGAATTGTAATAAAAATCTCTTTTTTTATATATTACCTTTCAACAAATACTTTCAAGGGGGAACTTACCTTCCTAACCCTCGGTATTTGTTAGAATTGTAATAAAAATCTCTTCTTTTTTTTACCAAGTGTGCCGACCTCCACAAATTCAACGCGTAGTAAAGATTTTTCCTTTGAACATCGAATGAGTGCAAAGTCCCTCTAAGACATTTTCTATCAACTTCAAATTCTGAAAAACATTTCAACTCAAAGACAAAAAGTATATATCGAGTCATTGCATCACAACATTTTAACATATATGCAAACATGAAGATCAAAATATCATGAATGTGAACATCAATCATAAATTCAACATTCATCACATTACATCATGCAACAAAATTCTTACGACAACTCATGTGAAATTAAACGTGCTCATAATAAACTAAATGCATGCGAATAAAAGAAACGTGCTGACACGACAAACTAACTTTTCCACCCCACACTTGAACTGAACCGTGTCCCCACGGTTCAACTCTAGCATTAAGATGAGAAACATGCAAGACTCAAGATAAAATAAAATAAATACATGTGCTAAATGTGATAGAAGATAGTACTCCCCTGGTGACACCATTTGGCTTAGGCATGGACTCAGGTGATATTGCATTGCTTCGCCCCATGTCGAGCTCTCAACACGCCTTCATTGGCCATCGGGATCGAAATTCAGCTCCACAGTAGCTTTCCACAGAGGGTGAATGAATTTTAATCACTGAGGGTTCGCTGAAATCATGTAAACAGTGCACTAAAAGAGTACCGGGCTGCCTCCCGGTGAGCGGACTTGTTTTACGTCGTTGGCTCGACGGTACTTCTTTAGTTAGTGATGATTGGTTCGTCCAACGGTACTTCTTCCTCAAGCTTCTCACCTCCATCTTGATAATTCTTTAGTCTATGTCCATTCACCACAAATCTTTCCTCGGTATTAGCTTTTTTAATCTCTATAGCTCCATTATTGAACACTCTTGTCACCGTATAAGGACCCGTCCAACGTGAACGTAACTTTCCGGGCATCAACTTCAATCGCGAAGAAAATAGAAGTACCTTTTGCCCAACTTCAAATGAACGTCTCATGATGAATTTATCGTGATAAAACTTTGTCCGCGCCTTGTAGTCCAATTGGTTCTCATAAGCTTCTAAGCGCAACTCCTCTAGCTCATTAAGTTGTAGCTTTCTCTCCATCCCCGCTCCATCCAAATCAAAGTTGCATTTTTTGATTGCCCAATAAGCTTTGTGTTCCACTTCAACCGGTAGGTGACAAGCCTTTCCATACACTAGTCGAAATGGTGATGTGCCAATCGGTGTCTTATATGCGGTCCTATATGCCATACTGCTTCGTCCAACTTAATAGCCAATCCTTTCTCGACGGTTTAACCATTTTTTCTAGAATTGATTTGATCTCTCTATTAGACACCTCCGCTTGTCCATTTATTTGAGGATGGTATGCCGTTGAAACCGGTGATGAACTCCATATTACTTGAATATTGATGCAACCGATCTATTACAAAAATGTGTGCCTTGATCGCTTATTACCGCCTTAGGCACTCCGTACCTACAAAAAATATTAGTGCGCAAAAAATTCACCACGGTTTTCCCATCATCGGTTTTAGTAGCCTTTGCTTCCACCCATTTGGAAACATAGTCTACCGCCACCAAGATGTATTGATAACCGAATGAACTTGGAAATGGACCCATAAAATCAATACCCCATATATCAAACACTTCATCAACAATAATAGGCATTTGAGGCATTTCATTTCTAGCACTAATATTTCCTACCCTTTGGCATCTATCACATTTTTTGCAATGATCATACGCATCTTTAAATAAATGAGGCCAAAAGAAACCACTATCAAGAATTTTTCTAGCGGTTCTCCTAGGACCAAAATGTCCACCACAAGCATGCTCATGACAAAAAGATAAAATAGAGGGAATTTCATTTTCCGGCACACATCTCCTAACAATTTGATCCGCACCAATTTTCCACAAATAAGGATCATCCCAAATAAAATATCAAGAATCATGCTTGAGTTTCATCTTTTGTGCACTAGAAAAATAAATAGGAAACTTACCTCCCACCAAGTAGTTAACTAAGTTAGCATACCATGGTGTTTTTGCGTGTACGGCAAAAAGATGTTCATCGGGAAAAGTTTCTCTAATAGTCAAGCCATCATCCTCCGTTATTATCCTACTCAAATGATCCGCCACCGTATTTTCAATTCCCTTCTTGTCCTTGATTTCCACGTCAAACTCTTGTAGTATTAAAATCCATCTTATAAGCCTCGTTTTAACTCTTTCTTGGACATCAAGTAACCTAATTGGCTGCATGATCTGAAAAATAATCACTTTAGCTCCAAGTAAATAAGGACGGGAATTTTTTCTAGTGCAAAAATAATGGCTAAGAGCTTCCTTCTCGTGGTAGAATAATTTTTTTGTGCAACATCCAATGTTTTTGAGGCATAATTGTATCACCACCGCTTTTTGTCTTTCTTTTGTCAAGCACCGCTCCAATAGCATAGTCGCTAGCATACACATTATTTCAAAATGTGCGTCCAATCGGGTGCTTGAATAATGGGTGCACTAACCAATGCCCATTTTTAGTTCTTCGAATGCAACTTTGCATTTTTCATCAAACTCAAACGGAACGTCCTTTTGCAATAAATTGGTTAGTGTAATGCAATCTTCGAAAAATCCTTAATGAATCGACGGTAAAATTTCCTGCATTGTCCTAGGAAAGACTTGATCCACGTGCATCAATAGGGTAAGGTAATCCACGAATTAAATCAATTTTTGCTCCATCTACTTGGATACCTTTTTCAGAAATAATATGTCCTAACACAACACCATGTGTGACCATGAAATGACATTTTTCATAATTCAAGACCAAATTCATATCAATGCAACGCTTAAGAACTTTTTCTAAATTATGCAAGCACTCATCAAAAGCATTTCCGTAAACGGTAAAATCATCCATAAATACCTCAACGCAATCATTCAATAAATCTGAAAAAATACTCATAACAACGCGTTGAAACGTACCCGGTGCATTGCATAAACCAAAAGACATGCGTCGAAACGCAAATGTACCTACTGGGCATGTAAATGTTGTCTTCTCTTGATCCTCCGGCGCTATGGGAATTTGGTTATAACCTGAAAATCCATCGAGAAAACAAAAATAAGGCTTACCCGCTATCCGATCTAGCATTTGGTCGATGAATGGAAGTGGGAAATGATCCTTGCGTGTTGCTGCGTTTAGCTTCCTATAATCGATACACATTCTCCATCCATTTTGAACTCGCTTTGGTACAAGCTCTCCCTTATCATTTGTCTCCATCTTACACATTCCATCCATTTTGAACTCGCTTTGAGATATTCTTCCTCAAGCTTACGTGCTCGTGGCTTGGTTTCCTTCGGTTCGTGCACAAGTCTTTAAGAAACTTCGCATACTTCGGTATTTGCTTCACCGCGTCAAGTAATGGAATGGTGATTTCCACCTTGCTAAATAATTCCAAAAGTTCCTTATCCATTGCTAAGCTCTTTTTAGACTTTTTCATCTGCATTGGAAATGGAAGAGGATTAGAAATCGGAAAATTCAGATTTACCTCAGCTTGTCCCGCGGACGTTGAACCATTTTTATCCGCGGACGGTACACCATTTTCCAATATTTCTTCAGCCTCCGCGCCTGGTAATTCCTCAGCCTCCGCGGATCCTTCTGGACAGCTTTTCAAATTATCATTTTCTTGCTTGTTTTCTACATTTCTTCCACTCCTCAATGTCATGGCACTTATGTTACTTTTAGGATTGGGAATTGATTGTGATGGTAGCTTTCCTCGATCACTTTTGAGCTCGGTTATGGTAGAGACTACTTGTGACATTGTTTTTGTTAACTCTTGGATTGCGCTATCAGTTCTCATTTGATTTGCTGTCACATCCTTCATCATATCTTTCATCACGTCTTTCACCACATCTTCCAATGGTTTACTCGAGCTTCCTTGGTTGTAGGTCTTTCTTTGGGGATAATTTCCATTTGGGTTAAACCTTTCTTGTTGTTGAAAAGGAGGACGGTATGTATTCTGCTGATTTTGTCCTTGGTTGTTCTGAAATCCTCCTTCATTTTTCCAGCTATATCCATTTGCCGCTAGTCCAAATTGTCTCGGTGCTTGTCTGTTGATATCCTCCTAGCGCATTCACCTCTAGCGACTCATCCTCATGTAGTGTGGGACACTCATCCGTTTTGTGGTTAATTGCTCCACAAAACTCACATTGCTTTGCTCCACTTGTTTGGCCACCCATCATTTTCTTCATCATCTCCTTAAGCTCTTTCATTTCATTGGCCAATTGACTATTGTTAGAATCCACATGTGACACATTCTTCAACCGTGAGGTGTCATCCCTTCTACCATTTTCTTCTCTAAAACGTGCACTCTCCGCGGTTTCGGCAATTAATTCACGCACCTCCGTAGGTGTTAAGTTTAAAACCGTTCCGCCCGCTGCGGCATCCAATAACATCCTCTCAAGTGGTCTCAATCCATCAAGTAAATATTCCACTAGCATTGTTTCCGGTACACCCAAATTGCAACAACTTTGCTCCAAAGTGTTGAACCTCTCCATGTAGTCATATGTCGACTCGGTTGGACCTTGTCGAATAGTAGACAACTCTCTTCGTACTTTGTTAGCTCTTGCGGGAGGGTAGTATTTATCCAAAAATTTCTTTTGCATTTGATCCCAAGTTTGAATACTCCCTGAAGGCAAAGACAAAAACCAATTTTCCGCAAGGTCAGTTAAACTTAAAGGAAACAATTTTAGTTTGAACCTTTCCTCCGATGCGGCGTATGGTCTAAGAGTTTGACAAACCCCCGTAAATTTTTGTAGGTGCCGCATAGCAACTTCTCCCGGTAATCCTCCAAATTTTGGGAGATGGTGAACAACTCCCAATTTAATCTCAAAATTATCTTCCTCGGGTTGGAATTAATACACCATGGTTGATCTCGAATCACCGGTGTGGAAAGCTCCTTCATGGTTGGAGCCCTAGGTGCAACATATTGTGGTTGAGCAGCATTATCTCCAACATTTTGCCCATGTCCATCATTATTTCCTTGCATAGCGGCTCTTAAACGTGCCGCTGCTCTACGCCTTCTATTAAATTCTTGTTCGGGCTCCTCAAAATAAGGCGGTACTACTTGTGGCAAATTGTTTTCTCCTTGATTATTGATCGAGCCATTAATTTCGTTCATATCTCCTGCATTAGACATCTTGAAAAGTAGTAAAAATACAGAAAATAATCACAAAATATAATAAAATAAAATACAAACAATAAAAAAATACTCTATCCTAGATTATGCTCTCCCCGGCAACGGCGCCAAAATTTGACGAGCACGTCGTTGAGTGCGTCAAACTTAAATTTATAATAATTCCTACAAGCTAGCAAGCGGCAAGTAGGGTCGAACCCAAAAGAGAGCAATTTAATTCTAGAGTATAATTATTCTAAAAATATAAAAAGGGGGGTTTCAAAGAATTGTTTTATGCTTCAACAAATAAAATATGAATAAAATATATATGTCAACAATCAATTCAGGGAGTTGTTTGCAACATAAAATAATTACCACACATATAACAATCATATGAATTTTATATAGTTGTTCCCGCTAGAGACACAACAAACATACATCCGCTAAGATAATATGTAAATAATTCTATAAAAAATCCTTATCTTCTATTAACCGCTAAGTTCTCAAGAAGATGACAATAGCATGAATAAATTATAAACTAGCTACACCGCTAGGCTTGACTAGAAAATAATCAAACAAGCATCACACAAGACATGTTAATATAGTTCACCGCTAGGCTACTCTAAACTAACATACAAGCATGTTATTTGCACAAAGAATAAAATTCACATAAGAATAATCATGTGTGATAATCATCAAGACATGTTAACAAACAACTCCCCAAATTGGTGAGTTTAGTTACACATAATATCCATGACAAAACACAATAAAAATAAATGAGTTTGAAGTAAGAATTGTTTCACAAATTTTGATGATGAAGATGAGTCTTCTTTTATCCTTCTCCGCTGTCACTACGGCCTTAGATTGAGCTGACTTTGTCTCCAAAAATCCAGAATCTTCAACCTTGCAAGAGATCTCCAAAATGGTGTAGAAAATGAGTGTAATGTAAGGTGGATTTTTCTAGAATGAATTGTGTGTTGGTAGCTTGTTGTCCCCTCCTTTTATACTGCATTTTCATCATAAATGTCCAATTATCTCGTCACATTCCCATGAGCCTCGTATTTAATCCTTCCTCATTTCCAAAGTTGGTGATAAATGCAATTTGCTAAATCTGGAACTGCCGCGGACCCTGAAGGATTTTCATCCGCGGAGGCTGAATAATTTAGGGAAATGTCATAGCCTCCGCGGTAGAAATGCAGAAGCCTCCGCGTATATGACCATCCGCGGACCCTGAACTATTTTCATCCGCGGACCATGAAGACTATCTCCATAATTCAATACCCTCCGCGCCCAATAATCCAGTAGCCTCCGCGGAATGATAAAAAATCAGATCCTCTTGTTTTTGTTGACTTGTAATTGCGTCAAATTGTCAAAATGTTCTTGATACACCTATAACATAAATCATTCACAAAAAGTAAAATAATACATGAAAATATGTGATCAAGTGATGGGAATTTGCGATGAAATGGATCGTATAAATACGCTCCATCAAAGTGATAATGAAGTGATTAGTCATACAATCGACTCATTTATCATGTTCGTAAAGGCTTTAAAGACGAACTTTAGAGTACACTAGCACTTTGCTTCAAAGTGAAGCAAACTTGAGTCGAACTTTCAAGTGAATGTTTAATCCTTGAGTTATGCTATATTACACTATTAGAAGTGATAATGAAGTGATTAGTCATACAATCGACTCATTTATCATGTTCGTAAAGGCTTTAAAGACGAACTTTAGAGTACACTAGCACTTTGCTTCAAAGTGAAGCAAACTTGAGTCGAACATTGAAGTGAATGTTTAATCGTTAAGTTATGCTATATTACACTATTAGAAGTGATAATGAAGTGATTAGTCATACAATCGACTCATTTATAATGTTCGTAAAGGCTTTAAAGACGAACTTTAGAGTACACTAGCACTTTGCTTCAAAGTGAAGCAAACTTGAGTCGAACTTTCAAGTGAATGTTTAATCTTGAGTTATGCTATATTACACTATTAGAAGTGATAATGAAGTGATTAGTCATACAATCGACTCATTTATCATGTTCGTAAAGGCTTTAAAGACGAACTTTAGAGTACACTAGCACTTTGCTTCAAAGTGAAGCAAACTTGAGTCGAACTTTGAAGTGAATGTTTAATCATTGAGTTATGCTATATTACACTATTAGAAGTGATAATGAAGTGATTAGTCATACAATCGACTCATTTATCATGTTCGTCAAGGCTTTAAAGACGAACTTTAGAGTACACTAGCACTTTGCTTCAAAGTGAAGCAAACTTGAGTCGAACTTTCAAGTGAATGTTTAATCTTGAGTTATGCTATATTACACTATTAGAAGTGATAATGAAGTGATTAGTCATACAATCGACTCATTTATCATGTTCGTAAAGGCTTTAAAGACGAACTTTAGAGTACACTAGCACTTTGCTTCAAAGTGAAGCAAACTTGAGTCGAACTTTCAAGTGAATGTTTAATCATTGAGTTATGCTATATTACACTATTAGAAGTGATAATGAAGTGATTAGTCATACAATCGACTCATTTATCATGTTCGTAAAGGCTTTAAAGACGAACTTTAGAGTGCACTAGCACTTTGCTTCAAAGTGAAGCAAACTTGAGTCGAACTTTCAAGTGAATGTTTAATCATTGAGTTATGCTATATTACACTATTAGAAGTGATAATGAAGTGATTAGTCATACAATCGACTCATTTATCATGTTCGTAAAGGCTTTAAAGACGAACTTTAGAGTACACTAGCACTTTGCTTCAAAGTGAAGCAAACTTGAGTCGAACATTGAAGTGAATGTTTAATCATTGAGTTATGCTATATTACACTATTAGAAGTGATAATGAAGTGATTAGTCATACAATCGACTCATTTATCATGTTCAAGGCTTTAAAGACGACTTTAGAGTACACTAGCACTTTGCTTCAAAGTGAAGCAAACTTAGTCGAACTTTGAAGTGAATGTTTAATCGTTGAGTTATGCTATATTACACTATTAGAAGTGATAATGAAGTGATTAGTCATACAATCGATCATTTATCATGTTCGTGAAGGCTTTAAAGACAAACTTTAGAGTACACTAGCACTTTGCTTCAAAGTGAAGCAAACTTGAGTCGAACTTTCAAGTGAATGTTTAATCATTGAGTTATGCTATATTACATTATTAGAAGTGATAATGAAGTGATTAGTCATACAATCGATCATTTATCATGTTCTTGAAGGCTTTAAAGACGAACTTTAGAGTACACTAGCACTTTGCTTCAAAGTGAAGCAAACTTGAGTCGAACTTTCAAGTGAATGTTTAATCATTGAGTTATGCAATATTACACTATTAGAAGTGATAATGAAGTGATTAGTCATACAATCGACTCATTTATCATGTTCGTAAAGGCTTTAAAGACGAACTTTAGAGTACACTAGCACTTTGCTTCAAAGTGAAGCAAACTTGAGTCGAACTTTCAAGTGAATGTTTAATCATTGAGTTATGCTATATTACACTATTAGAAGTGATAATGAAGTGATTAGTCATACAATCGACTCATTTATCATGTTCGTGAAGGCTTTAAAGACGAACTTTAGAGTACACTAGCACTTTGCTTCAAAGGGAAGCAAACTTGAGTCGAACTTTCAAGTGAATGATTAATCGTTGAGTTATGCTATATTACACTATTAGAAGTGATAATGTAGTGATTAGTCATACAATCGACTCATTTATCATGTTCGTGTAAAGCTTTAAAGACGAACTTTAGAGTACATTAGCACTTTGTTTCAAAGTTAAGCAAACTTGATTCGAACTTTCAAGTGAATGATTAATCGTTGAGTTATGCTCTATTACAAAATTAGAAGTGATAATGAAGTGATTAGTCATACAATCGATCATTTATCATGTTCGTGAAGGCTTTAAAGACGAACTTTAGAGTACACTAGCACTTTACTTCAAAGTGAAGCAAACTTTAGTCGAACTTTGAAGTGAATGTTTAATCGTTGAGTTATGCTATATTACACTATTAGAAGTGATAATGAAGTGATTAGTCATACAATCGACTCATTTATCATGTTCGTAAAGGCTTTAAAGACGAACTTTAGAGTACACTAGCACTTTGCTTCAAAGTGAAGCAAACTTTAGTCGAACTTTGAAGTGAATGTTTAATCATTGAGTTATGCTATATTACACTATTAGAAGTGATAATGTAGTGATTAGTCATACAATCGACTCATTTATCATGTTCGTAAAGTCTTTAAAGACGAACTTTAGAGTACACTAGCACTTTGTTTCAAAGTGAAGCAAACTTGAGTCGAACTTTCAAGTGAATGTTTAATCATTGAGTTATGCTATATTACACTATTAGAAGTGATAATGAGGTATTAGTCATACAATCGACTCATTTATCATGTTCGTGAAGGCTTTAAAGACGAACTTTAGAGTACACTAACACTTTGCTTCAAAGTGAAGCAAACTTGAGTCGAACTTGAAAGTGAGTCGATTGTATTACTAATCACTTCATTATCACTTCTAATAGTGTAAAATAGCATAACTCAATGATTAATCATTGACTTCAAATAGCATAACTCAATGATTATCACCTCTCGAGATAGTCAAATAAATACTCATTTGTAAAATAGCACAACTGTCTCATCCCTTCTAACAAATATGTGACATTCAGGTGCTCATCCATATCAAGAGTACTACAGCTCTGCTCTAGTGCTCTGAACCTCTCGAGATAGTCAAATAAATGCTCATTTGGTTCTTGCTTAATGGTTGACAACTGTCTTCTAACCTGCAGAGCTCTTCCCGGTGGGTAGTACTTCTCTAAAAATACTCTCTGCATCTGCTCCCAACTAGTGATACTACCTGAGCTAAGAGACAAAAACCATGATTTTGCATTGTCAGTTAAACTTAAGGGGAATGCACGCAATTTGAACCTGTCCTCCGGTGCTGCCTATGGCTTCAACGTCTGGCATATCCCATTGAACTCTTGTAAATGCCTTATTGCATTCTCACCTGACAATCCACTTAACTTTGGTAAGTTATGTGCAATACCTGTTTTGATCTCAAAATTGTCCAGTGCTGGATCTTGTCTAATACACCACTGCTGATTGTCAAGCCTCGGAGCTATAAAATCTCTGTAGGTGCCTCCCTGAATTTGCTGCTGATAATATGGGGGCTGATACTGTCTGTACTGCTGATGAGGTGGTTGATATTGGTAAGGTTGCTGCTGAGGCATGTATTGCGGTGGATAATTATCACGCGACTGATATGCATCGGCTGGTGGTAACTGTAGATTTTGATTCTGTCTCTCTGCACCGTCATCCATTCGCTGCTGATCCTGTGCTCTTCTGAGTTCCTCTTCTCTCTCCCTCAATCGGTGCCGCATTTCGTGTTCTGGTTCATCAAATCCTTCTATGACATCCTCGTTGTCTCGTCTGCCTCCAACTCGTGGCAAGGCTAGATCTCTTTGATTATTGTCGCCTGTATCATCCATTAGAAAAGGTCAAAAACTTTTTTTTTCTTTGATAAATAAAAACTAAAAAAAAACTAATTTAACTAAAACTCTTAAACTAAAGTTGCTCTCCCCGGCAACGGCGCCAAATTTGACAGCGCGTCGTTGTGCACTGCAAATCTAAATTTATAAACCTACTCAAAACTAGTATAGTAGTAAGCAGGGTCGAACCCAAGAGAAAGTAATCTAGTCTAAGAGTTATGCTACAACTAATTCTACTCCTATCAGGGGGTTTTTTTTTTGTGGGATTGGTTTGTAAATTAATACTAAAGGTTTAACTATTGAATGAGAAATCACAGTTCAGGGAATCTCGTTGCAACTAGTAATCACAGACCAGACAAGTTTCAAACCAGTAAATTATAGTTGTTCTGATCAGATAGTCCCGTGACGAGCACGTCGTTGAGTGCTACAAATTTATCCCTACTCTCCTCACTAGTATAGTATCGGCAAGCTGGGGTCGAATCCACAGGGAACGGTGGAAGTCTCCTCTCAATCTACAAACTAAGAATTGGGGTTGTGCGTGAGTAAACAATTAAAAGAAAGAAAACTGCTGCGCAAGTGTAACTGGCGCACACACAGAAAGCATGTATAAAAGGTGTAAATAAATATGCAAGAGATGATCCCGGTTCAGATTCTTCACTATGAATTCTATGTTTATCCTCGGTCACTAATGGTACATGATATAATTGTCCACGTAGATTAAGGTCCTGTCACAGCTTAATAACCTACACATACATTCCGGTCAAAGTCTGTATGATATTATTACTCAACCTAGTCTAGTCAATAACGAATCCGGTCAAGGTAGCTACTGCCTATTCTAGTGTTACTCCTATCATTCACAGTCACGTACCTCTGATAGTTTAACTATAGATAATAGATTCTACTAAGTCTGCGGTGCAAGGCTTCGCTTAATTGTCTAACCTAATTATCATGCAATTGAGTTCGGAATAATAATACTAAACTTATCATGCAATTTAAGAACAAGACCTCAAAACATATTATTCATAGATTCAAATCCAAACTGAGTTCAGTGAGTTTAGCTACTCATGCTGAACTTAGAAATATCTTTAGCGCGTGATGATGTCATCGTTCCGAATATCTCGCTTTCTGCTGACGTCACCGTTTTGCTGTCTTCTGCGCGACCCACACTCGCGCGCCATAGTGCTCGCGCGCTAGTGGTCTTCTGTCCTTGTTTGTCAAGTTGTTGTCTTTTGTTCAGGAAATCAGCCTTCTTGTTGCGTTTTCATTCTAACTCATCTTTTAGACCTGAGATACAAAACTACACCAAAAGCGTAATCTTATACTGAAATATGTTAGAATATTGGCAATGTAAAGGACTTAAAGTAGCGTACAACTACACTCTATCATCCCGCTAGGGTAGTTACCTAATTCTAGTTCTAACTTCTATTACCCGCTAGAGTCTCAAGAAGATGTAACAATTACCTAATCAAACTAACACAATAGCTCTACCGCTAGGCTTTACTACTATGACAATTCAACAAGATATTATGCAGTTGCTATAAACTTAAGTTTACCGCTAGGCTGAGTTAGGAAAATAACAATACATGCAATTATAACAGAGAACAGAATTCACTAGAATAAAACTTGCTATTCAACAATCTCATACAACGTTGCAACTCAATTCCACAAACTGTAGGGAAATTAGCTACTCATGAAAAACATTGTAACAAAACAAAATAGTAAAACTGAGTTCGAAGAGTTATCGATTGTGAAGACTAAGGCTGAAGCTTGATTGTAATTCTCCCCTCTAAGCTCTGGAAATCGCCGTTCTAGCCTCTGCCATCCGCCATTCTCCGATTGACCTCGTATTAGGTGTGAAAACCTAATACAAAAGATGCTGAATTTCAGAATTTGGGCCGGACCGAGCCGACCGCGGACCCCTCTTGAATATCAGCCGCGGACCCTTAAGGAATATCTGGAAATATAGTAAGGTCCGCGGATAAAATTGTAGCAACATCCGCGGATGACGTCATGCTGACGTCATCCAGTCTGCATTCGCTTCTTCTCTTCGTCTTCTTGCTCCGAATCCATCTAGAATTGCTCCATAAGTGTGCAAAATCTCCATTGCACTCCAAATACGCCTGAAACGCAAAACACTACAACAAGGTAATATCTCACAAATAAAGCATATAAGAACAACAAAAATAAGACAATGATGGATCGTATAAATACGCTCCATCAAACTCCCCCACACTTATCCTTGTTCGTCTCGAACAAGTAAAAGTCTAGACTGCAGATTCAAATCAATCAAAGTATATTGTAACTACATGACGATCCAACTCGTGATATCCTATCTAATCATCTCATCAACATCTGCATACAATCATCATCAATAATGCTCAATCTGTATTCAACATTATAGAATACTCGAGTCAAGATATCAATGAATAATGTAGGGGTAGTCCTTTTCAGATTCCTAACTTCATTCTTCAACTCACAATCCTAATCACACTAACAGTTGAGTTTTTAATATAGCATCCGAAACATAACATTAGATAAATTCATTGGCAACAACAAACTTTTATTCATTTTTCTTTCTTTTGCTGAATTTCTGTTTTTTTTCACTGGCTTTCCGTATTTTGGCTTGTGCCATTGGTTAAAGCAAGTGCTCAAGTGGGAAGTGTCTTGGTTTTCTTCCTAACCCCCGGCACTAGTCAATAACCACTATAAAACAAAAAACATTTGTTGCCAATAAACTATCCACATATAGATTTCACTTTTCTCCTGTCCTTTTTACGCGAGTCAAGATGAGGGTCGCTCATCTCTTTTCCCGGTTACTCAGACAAGAGATTAGATCATCATTATCACACTTTGGAATGCCACAATATTAACTCAACCTATAGCGCAATTATTCATGCAAATCTCAGAATGAATGTTAAATCTCTCTAAGACATTTGCTATCAACTCTACATATATCTCAACTCAAAAGCATTCGTATCATCAAGCACAAACATCACAAAAACATCAGATTTCATGCATGCAGACATATCATGAACTCATAGGATAGAACATCATTCATATAAATCAGCACTTCATCACAGCATACAATGTAAATTCTCCTCTCGACTCATACAATAACATAAAAACAGACTTTAGACTCTAAACTGACTCAACTTCCCTCCCCCACACTTGAAATATGCCGTGTCCTCACGGCACAACATACAACAAGAATGAAGAAGGGTACACAGACACTAATAAAAACGATAAAAGATGTGATAGGGAATAAGTGACTCCCCTACTGATCCTCAGGTGGAGGAAAAGGCTGCAATTGTCTTGAAAACCTGAAGAATAGAACACACATGCACAGAAAGTGCACTAATCACCGTATCACATCAGAAATAAGAGAAATGAAAAAACATATAACTAAGTACTCTCGGGTTGCCTCCCGATAAGCGCACTGGTTTTACGTCGCTGGCTCGACGATACCTGATATCAAGTCTCCATTACAGGTTCTGCTAAAGGAATATCAGCATCCGAGGGGAATGTCCCTCCATGATAAAGCTTGACTCGTTGTCCATTTACAACAAATTTCTCTCCAGTGCTAGTCTTTTCCAATTCCAACGCTCCATTGTTGTAAACTTTGAGCACAGTATATGGACCTGTCCAACGAGAACGAAGTTTTCCAGGCATTAGACGTAATCTAGAAGAAAATAATAGTACCTGCTGACGATTTCAAAAGAACGTCTAAGAATGTATTTGTCATGATACATCTCAGTTCGTTCTTTGTAGTCAATCTGATGTCATAGGCTTCTAAACGCAATTCTTCTAGTTCATTCATCTCTAGCTTCCGTTCTATACCTGCACTAGCCAAGTCAAAGTTACACGATTTAATAGCCCAATATGCTTTATGCTCTACCTCAACTGGCAAGTGACATGCTTTTCCATACACAAGCCTGAATGGAGTGGTTCCAATAGGTGTTTTGTAGGCTGTTCTGTATGCCCACAAAGCTTCATCTAGACGCACCGACCAGTCTTTTCGAGAAGGCTTCACCATCTTCTCTAATATGGACTTAATCTCCCTATTGGATATTTCTGCCTGTCCGTTTGTCTGTGGGTGGCAAGCTGCAGAGACTCGGTGGTGAACTGACGAGCACGTCGTTGAGTGCTGCAAATTTGTCCCGACTCTCCTTACTAGTATAGTATTGGCAAGCTGGGGTCGAATCCACAGGGAACGGTGGAAGTCTCTTTTCAACTACAAACTAAAGAATTGGGGTTGTGTGTGAGAAGTAAGAAGAAAAGAAAAAAGACTGATGCGCAAGTACCACTGGCGCACAAACAGACAGCAAGTGAAAAAGATTGTAAATAACTATGCACGAGATGAGCTCGGTTCAGATTCTTCACTATGAATTCTATGTTTATCCTCGGTCACTAATGGTACATGATATAATTGTCCACGTAGATTAAGGTCCTGTCACAGCTTAATAACCTACATATACATTCCGGTCAAAGTCTGTATGATATTACTACTCAATCTAGTCTAGTCAATAACGAATCCGATCAAGGTACCTATTCTAGTGTTACTCCTATCATTCACAGTCACGTACCTCTGATAGTTTAACTATAGATAATAGATTCTACAACTAAGTCTGCGGTGCAAGGCTTCGCTTAATTGTCTAACCTAGTTATCATGCAATTGAGCTCGGAATAATAATACTAGACTTTAATCATGTGAATTAAGAACAAGACCTCAAAACATAACATTCATAGATTCAAACCCAAACCGAGTTCAGTGAGTTTAGCTACTCATGCTGAATGAATACATCTCGAGTATTATTAAATAACAACTAAATAACAAGACAAATCTGAAGTGGTGCGTCGGCAGTCTCGCGTCAGCAGCTTGCGCGCACGATCTCGCCGGAATTCTGCTCTCTCGTCTGTGGCGTGTCCAGCTCTCTAAGTACGCATAGTCTCGCCTCTAGGGCGGATGGATGGCTGCATGTCTCTAGCTTTGTATTTATATGCTTCATCTAGGGTTCCTAAATTCAAACTAGGAAAGAGATAATCTTTGATTTCTAAAATAGATAATCTTAGATTTCTAAAATAGATAATCTTAGATTTCTAAGTTAGATAATCTTAGATTCCTAAGTTCAAACCAGGAAATAGATAATCTAAGATTTCTATATTTATCCCTAAAATCTCGCATAAAATATATTCTGCAGTTTGCACTGTTTCTTCTTGCAACTCGTTTTTGACTATCTTTCATTACGAATCTGAAGTTGAGGTAAACCAAAGAGTTGTAGCCCTTTCAATTAGCTTTCCGTCCATATAAAGTTCGTTTCCATCCGATCAGTAAATCATTCTCGGCATCCTTACGATGCAGCAAAGGTCGAAACTGCCTTTTCCGGTATAATGCTCTAAAGTATGGCCTTTTAGCTCGTTTTCAACTTATGGTCCATTTATTCCCTGAAATATAAAACTACACAAAAAGCGTAAACTTATACGAGAAAATATACAAACAAGCATAGTGTAAAGGACATAAAATATCATATGAATGTGACTTATCAAATCCCCACACTTACTCTTGTTCGTCCTGAACAAGCCGGCCTCCTTACCTCTTGTGTAATGTACGCGTGAGTACTGGACTTACTGCGCCACATGCCTGCGCCACTCACATAACCTGCGCAACTGTGACTATATAACACAAAACTAATTTCAGTAATTAATTCAAACCATGTGTTACCTCTCTTGTGGAATGCATACCAATTCGGATGGTTGGGAGATAGTCCTGTTTAAGCACCGGTCACCGAATTCTTCTTGATTCGCAATTGTATGGTTACTCGTATTCGCTTTCTCTGATACATGATTGATTCGCATCTTAGGGTTTCTGAGCTTACGTCTTTGACGCTTCACTTTTTGTTCTCGGACAGTTTGATACACACTTTGTTGTACGATTTCTTCTTTTCATTGTGTCGGCCTTTTGAGCTTTTACTTTGAACTGAATACTTTCTGGTCCGGATAATGTTCTTCCCTAGAACGGTTTCCAATCATGGCCTTCGGATAGCAGCTATAGAACCACGCCCCGCTCTCGCTTCTGATCAGTCGCGCGCAAGTCAGGTCACGCGTTTGCAACCGCGCGCCCCTTTCTGAGCAACTAACTTCCGCGAAGACGGTCTGTTTTTCCGTCTCGTCACGCTGGTAGGGTTTCGCCTTCGGCATCTGCGTGACTGAGTTTGCTCTTATTCCTTTGACCGCGAAGTACCAACCTCCACGAATACTCATAACCATGCAACCGATCCTCAAGCTTCGTTCGATCGACTGCTTCTCTAGGACGTTTCTATCAACTCCACATCCTAAACTACATTCAGGAAGTCTAAACTAAAAAAAACTAAAAAATTATCCTAAACTACTCCTACGATAGATGTACTAACCCCCCCACACTTAAACAAAAACGTGTCCTCACGTTATGCACAAGTAGTAAAGATGGCAGTACGCATGCATGCAAAAAACTAAGTTATCTAAAAAAACAAAAAATCCTAATGCAACTAAAACTTGTAAAGTAAAGTGACGGGTTACCTCCCGACAAGTGCCTTTGTTTAACGTCGTTGGCTCGACATTACCTTGCGCAGACTACGGCGCACCAGTGTTCTCCCCCACACTTGAATTTTTGCCCTTTTTTGTTATCAACTTTGTTCCTGCATGGCAAATATTCAAGTGCATAATTAGAATCAGTGCTTAACTGGGAGTTAGTGACATCAAAACCAGAACAAAAGTTTGGAATGAAAAGGTTCAAATCTGCTGATGTCGCGCAAGTCAAAGTGCGCGTTCGCACTCGCTTACGAGCTTCTCTCGAAACCATGGTGTACTCGCGCACCAACTGGCGTGCGACTTGGCTCATTCAGCTCCAAAGGTTCGTCCAGATCAACTTTTGATCATATTTCAGACAACTTTTAACAATATCGGGTAGAGTCTTTCCTTTACCCTTGAAGTAATAATCAGAGTGGTATATCGGTTCCTTGAGCACAATCACAAGTTCCTGCGCATCACACGGTACAAGCTCATTAGCAACAATTAATTCATTAAACTCTCCAATGTACCTCTCGTCTGGTGGTGTTGATTCAGCGTGCTCTTCAATAATCTCCTCATCTAAATCGGCTGAATCCTCTGAATGCGCCTCCAGTTGCGCGCTTTCCAGTGTGCGTGTGACAGCTGGTGCACTTGATGTCTCCTTGTCTGACCTGAGTATCTCTGTATTGACCTCGTTTTGGGAAGAGATTCTTTTTGCTTTCCTGTGCTCCATGATTTCAATTATGGTAGCGGAAATCTCTGTCAGCTGATTTTCAATGAGGGTAAAACGCTTGTCGTTTTGCTCTTCGTTCTTGCATATGGTTTCTGCCAGCTGCCCGACTATGTCCTCCAGAGACCTACTTGGTTGCTGATTGTATTGTGCTGGTCCTTCAGCGTATCTGTGCAATGGGTTGTATGAAGCAGCTGGCGCAAAAGGACATAAAATATCATATGAATGTGACTTATCATGAACTCCAAATTGTTTAAACACTGTTGCAACCCATCTGTTACAAAAGTGAGATCCTTGATCGCTTATCACCGCCTTCGGTACCCCATACTTGCAAAAGATATTAGTACGCAGAAAATCCACTACAGTCTTACCGTCATCAGTTCTTGTAGCCTTAGCCTCTACCCATTTTGACACATAATCCACAGCCACAAGAATATACAGATAACCATGAGACATAGGAAACGGACCCATAAAATCAATCCCCCAGATATCAAACACTTCATCAACAACAATGGGATTTTGAGGCATCTCATTCCTAGCAGAAATATTACCAACTCTCTGACATCTATCACATGCTTTTACAGTGCTCATATGCATCTCTAAACAAGCTAGGCCAAAAGAACCACTATCAATAATTTTCCTAGCAGTACGCCTTGGTCCAAAATGGCCACCACATGCATGTTCATGACAAAAAGATAAAACAGATGGGATCTCATTATCAGGCACACAACGTCTAACAATCTGATCAACACCAATTTTCCATAGATATGGATCATCCCAAATGTAATACCTAGAATCATGTTTCAACTTCAATTTCTGAGCTTTATTTAGAGATGGAGGAAACGTACCTCCTACCAAGTAATTGACTAAGTCAGCGTACCATGGTACCTTCTCAATGGCAAATAGATGTTCGTCCGGGAAAGTGTCAGTAATTGATACAACTTCCTCCTCGAGGACTATCCGACTCAGATGATCAGCAACAGCATTATCACTCCCTTTCTTATCTTTGATTTGTAAGTCAAACTCCTGGAGTAATAGAATCCATCTCATCAGCCGTGGTTTCGTCTCCTTCTTGGCTGTCAAATATCTGATAGCTGCATGATCAGTAAAGACAATCATTTAGAACCAAGTAAATAAACGAAATTTTTCTAAAGCAAAGACAACAGCTAAAAGTTCTTTCTCAGTAGTCGAATAATTTTTCTGCGCTGTGTCTAAGGTCCTGGAAGCGTAATATATAACCACTGGCTTCTTGTCCTTCCTCTGTCCAAGTACTGCACCTACAGCATAGTTACTAGCATCACACATAATCTCAAAATGTTGACTCCAATCTGGTGCTTGTACTATTGGTGCAGTGATTAGGGCTGCCTTCAGGTCATCAAAAGCTATCTTACACTGCTCATCAAAATCAAACGGTACATCTTTCTGCAGCAACTTAGACATAGGCAGTGAAATCTTCGAAAAGTCTTTTACAAACCTGCGATAAAAACCTGCATGTCCTAGAAAAGACTTCACTGCACGTTGGTCAGTAGGATAAGGCAAACCACGAATAACATCAATCTTAGCTCTATCTACCTGAATGCCATTCTTAGATACTATGCGACCTAAGACAATACCCTGAGTAACCATGAAGTGACATTTTTCATAATTCAGCACTAAGTTACTCTCAATACAGCGTGTAAGAACTTTTTGCAAACTGTGTAGACATTCATCAAAAGTATTTCCATACACCGTAAAGTCATCCATGAATACCTCTACACAGTCATTTAACAAATCAGAAAATATGCTCATCACAACACGCTGAAATGTACCTGGGGCATTACACAACCCAAAAGACATGCGTCTAAATGCAAATGTTCCTACCGGGCATGTAAATGTAGTCTTATCCTGATCCTCTAATGCAATAGGAATTTGATTATAACCAGAATAACCATCCAAGAAACAAAAATAAGGCTTACCTGCGAGCCTATCAAGCATCTGATCAATGAATGGCAAAGGAAAGTGATCCTTACGTGTAGCGGCATTCAATCTACGATAATCAATACACATACGCCATCCATTTTGTACTCTCTTCTGAACTGATTCACCCTCATCATTAATCTCAACTGTGAATCCTGTCTTTTTAGGGACTACATGCACTGGACTCACCCATTCACTGTCAGAAATAGGATAAATAACACCAGCATCGAGTAATTTTTGTACCTCTTTCTGGACTACCTCCATCATCTGAGGATTCAATCTGCGCTGAGGTTGTCGTACTGGTCTCGCACCATCCTCTAAAAGGATTCGATGCATACACACAGTAGGACTAAGTCCTTTGATGTCAGCTAATGTCCATCCTATGGCTGTCTTGTTATGGTGGAGGCTGCTGATTCTGTCCATAATAGGTAGCTCGACCTCCATCATTGTTGTTCCAATTCTGTCTATTCTGCTCATTCCAGTTCGGTCTACCACCTTATCTGTTACCAAAATTCTGATAACCTCCCATTGCATTTACCAAAATTCTGATACCACCTTGCATTTAATCAATGAGTTATGCTATATTACACTATTAGAAGTGATAATGAAGTGATTAGTCATACAATCGACTCATTTATCATGTTCGTAAAGGCTTTAAAGACGAACTTTAGAGTACACTAGCACTTTGCTTCAAAGTGAAGCAAACTTGAGTCGAACTTTCAAGTGAATGTTTAATCATTGAGTTATGCTATATTACACTATTTGAAGTGATAATGAAGTGATTAGTCATACAATCGACTCATTTATCATGTTCGTAAAGGCTTTAAAGACGAACTTTAGAGTACACTAGCACTTTGCTTCAAAGAGAAGCAAACTTGAGTCGAACATTCAAGTGAATGTTTAATCATTGAGTTATGCTATATTACACTATTAGAAGTGATAATGAGGTTATTAGTCATACAATCGATCATTTATCATGTTCGTGAAGGCTTTAAAGACGAACTTTAGAGTACACTAGCACTTTGTTTCAAAGTTAAGCAAACTTGATTCGAACTTTCAAGTGAATGATTAATCGTTGAGTTATTCTATATTACACTATTAGAATTGATAATGAAGTGATTAGTCATACAATCGACTCATTTATCATGTTCGTAAAGTCTTTAAAGACGAACTTTAGAGTACACTAGCACTTTGCTTCAAAGTGAAGCAAACTTGAGTCGAACTTTCAACTGAATGTTTAATCATTGAGTTATGCTATATTACACTATTAGAAGTGATAATGAGGTTATTAGTCATATAATCGATCATTTATCATGTTCGTGAAGGATTTAAAGACGAACTTTAGAGTACATTAGCACTTTGTTTCAAAGTTAAGCAAACTTGATTCGAACTTTCAAGTGAATGTTTAATCATTGAGTTATGCTATATTACACTATTAGAAGTGATAATGTAGTGATTAGTCATACAATCGATCATTTATCATGTTCGTGAAGGCTTTAAAGACGAACTTTAGAGTACACTAGCACTTTGTTTCAAAGTTAAGCAAACTTGATTCGAACTTTCAAGTGAATGATTAATCGTTGAGTTATGCTATATTACACTATTAGAAGTGATAATGAAGTGATTAGTGATACAATCGACTCATTTATCATGTTCATGAAGGCTTTAAAGACGAACTTTAGAGTACACTAGCACTTTGCTTCAAAGTGAAGCAGACTTGATTCAAACTTTCAAGTGAGTGTTCAATCGTTATGTAATGCTATATTACACTATTAGAAGTGATAATGAAGTGATTAGTCATACAATCGACTCATTTATCATGTTCGTAAAGGCTTTAAAGACGAACTTTAGAGTACACTAGCACTTTGCTTCAAAGTGAAGCAAACTTGAGTCGAACTTTCAAGTGAATGTTTAATCGTTGAGTTATGCTATATTACACTATTAGAAGTGATAATGTAGTGATTAGTCATACAATCGACTCATTTATCATGTTCGTGAAGGCTTTAAAGACGAACTTTAGAGTACACTAGCACTTTGCTTCTAAGTGAAGCAAACTTGAGTCGAACTTTCAAGTGAATGTTTAATCATTGAGTTATGCTATATTACACTATTAGAAGTGATAATGAAGTGATTAGTCATACAGTCGACTCATTTATCATGTTCGTAAAGGCTTTAAAGACGAACTTTAGAGTACACTAGCACTATACTTCAAAGTGAAGCAAACTTTAGTCGAACTTTGAAGTGAATGTTTAATCATTGAGTTATGCTATATTACACTAATAGAAGTGATAATGAAGTGATTAGTCATACAATCGACTCATTTATCATGTTCGTAAAGGCTTTAAAGACGAACTTTAGAGTACACTAGCACTTTGCTTCAAAGTGAAGCAAACTTGAGTCGAACTTTCAAGTGAATGTTTAATCATTGAGTTATGCTATATTACACTATTAGAAGTGATAATGAGGTTATTAGTCATACAATCGATCATTTATCATGTTCGTGAAAGGCTTTAAAGACGAACTTTAGAGTACACTAGCACTTTGTTTCAAAGTTAAGCAAACTTGATTCGAACTTTCAAGTGAATGATTAATCGTTGAGTTATTCTATATTACACTATTAGAATTGATAATGAAGTGATTAGTCATACAATCGACTCATTTATCATGTTCGTAAAGGCTTTAAAGACGAACTTTAGAGTACACTAGCACTTTGCTTCAAAGTGAAGCAAACTTGAGTCGAACTTTCAAGTGAATGTTTAATCATTGAGTTATGCTATATTACACTATTAGAAGTGATAATGAAGTGATTAGTCATACAATCGACTCATTTATCATGTTCGTAAAGGCTTTAAAGACGAACTTTAGAGTACACTAGCACTTTGCTTCAAAGTGAAGCAAACTTGAGTCGAACTTTCAACTGAATGTTTAATCATTGAGTTATGCTATATTACATTATTAGAAGTGATAATGAGGTTATTAGTCATATAATCGATCATTTATCATGTTCGTGAAGGATTTAAAGACAAACTTTAGAGTACATTAGCACTTTGTTTCAAAGTTAAGCAAACTTGATTCGAACTTTCAAGTGAATGTTTAATCGTTGAGTTATCTATATTACACTATTAGAAGTGATAATGAGTGATTAGTCATACAATCGATCATTTATCATGTTCGTGAAGGCTTTAAAGACGAACTTTAGAGTACACTAGCACTTTGTTTCAAAGTTAAGCAAACTTGAGTCGAACTTTCAAGTGAATGTTTAATCATTGAGTTATGCTATATTACACTATTAGAAGTGATAATGAAGTGATTAGTCATACAATCGACTCATTTATCATGTTCGTGAAGGCTTTAAAGACGAACTTTAGAGTACACTAGCACTTTGCTTCAAAGTGAAGCAACTTGATTCGAACTTTCAAGTGAATGTTTAATCGTTAGTTATGCTATATTACACTATTAGAAGTGATAATGAAGTGATTAGTCATACAATCGACTCATTTATCATGTTCGTAAAGGCTTTAAAGACGAACTTTAGAGTACACTAGCACTTTGCTTCAAAGTGAAGCAAACTTGAGTCGAACTTTCAAGTGAATGTTTAATCGTTGAGTTATGCTATATTACACTATTAGAAGTGATAATGAAGTGATTAGTCATACAATCGACTCATTTATCATGTTCGTGAAGGCTTTAAAGACGAACTTTAGAGTACACTAGCACTTTGCTTCAAAGTGAAGCAAACTTGAGTCGAACTTTCAAGTGAATGTTTAATCATTGAGTTATGCTATATTACACTATTAGAAGTGATAATGAAGTGATTAGTCATACAATCGACTCATTTATCATGTTCGTAAAGGCTTTAAAGACGAACTTTAGAGTACACTAGCACTTTACTTCAAAGTGAAGCAAACTTTAGTCGAACTTTGAAGTGAATGTTTAATCATTGAGTTATGCTATATTACACTATTAGAAGTGATAATGAAGTGATTAGTCATACAATCGACTCATTTATCATGTTCGTAAAGGCTTTAAAGACGAACTTTAGAGTACACTAGCACTTTGCTTCAAAGTGAAGCAAACTTGAGTCGAACTTCAAGTGAATGTTTAATCATTGAGTTATGCTATATTACACTATTTAGAAGTGATAATGAGGTTAGTCATACATCGATCATATTATCATCG